>VZUI01022917.1:0-66398 GCA_013401135.1 Cettia cetti
TTGGACAAGCACCCATAAGCACCCAGCAATTAGTTCCCTTGGCAACCCAATGGGGAAAAATTCCACAAACAAAAAAAAAAAAAAAAAAAAACCAAAAAAACCAAAAAAACAAATTCAACCCCCAACACCCGGTCTTTTAAGTTCTTTCCTAAATACCTCTTATGGACCATTGCCTGAGGGTCCTTTGTCAGTGTCCTACCAAGATAAATCCTTGGGATGACAGCAGAGGCTGCTTTTGTGCTCTTTTGACCTGTAGAGTCCTCCTGGTAGCATAAATGTATTCTTCCCTTTGGGCTTTTCTCCAAGCTGTTTTGTCCTCTACCCAGATTAGGGACTTAGCTTGTAAATTGAAACCTTTTCCTAGACAGGACTAGAATTATATGCCCTTCTTCAGAGAGCATTCCCTTGTACAACGTACCACCTGTACTGTGGCAAGAATATGTGTTTATCTCTGCTGAAAACATCTAACCTGTTTTTTACCATCTCTAGGCTATTTCTGCTAGTGCAGCTGCAAAATACAGCCTTTGATTGCTTGCTAAATTGTCAGACTTGGTTGACAATTGAGAGTCTGCCTCAGCATTTTAATGGGCTTTGGCTACAAAGGTTTCAGAGTAGGACTTTTCTCCTTTACTTGAAAACCTGCTTTCTAGTTGGGGTTTCTAAAGGTGGTGTTGTAGCTCTGCAGGCACCAGTGGAAGTTGGTTTTATGGGCCTGAAGTTTGGAGTCTCAAGCAGAGAACAAGATGACTTCCCTTCACACACTCTCCTGAATTTTCAGATTTTTTAACAAGGAAAAGCGTTTGGGTTACTTTGGTTGGTTGTTTTGTTTGGTTGAGCTTTTTTAATCTGGTGCAGTTTTTTGCTTCCCTGCTAGGGGCTTGTAAGTAAATACATGTGTCTCAGAGTATGAAGCTACAGGAGTGATTAAGGTCTAATCTGTAAGAGTAGTGGTTTATGTAACTGAAAGCAGTTATCTACTGCTTTTTCATTAAATGCTATTGTTGGGCTGTGGTTGCTGACCATAAGTGCATTCATAGCATCTCACCTGACTGGTGGAAACTTCTCACTGCTTTCCTTAAGCCTTCTTTGAGAAAGAAATAAATTACTTTTAATTCTCTCCAAAATCATCCCATTTGTATCTTCTCTGCTGGATCAAAGGGAATGCTTTTGGGCAGAATATAGCCATGAACTAGGCTTTTGACTAGCCCTTGTTGCTTTTAGGGTTGTAGGTTTTATGTGAATCAATTTTAGGACAGAAACTGCAGCTTGGATGTTCCATCAGTATCTTCTTGACATATTGCATCACTGACTTGAAAGGTAAAACTACAGTATAATAGCCACTTGATGGTGCTTTCTAAAGACTGTAATGTCTCTTTCTTCAGCTGCAGATACAGTAGCAGCTGGCAGGAGCATAAGGTTCCAGAATGCTTACCACTGCCATTATAACTTTGTGGCTTTTATGTTACTTCATAACATTTATATACAGGATAATGAGAAAGGAAAGTGAGTGAAACATATTTGCACCTTTTACAAACAATATCCAGTATTGACAGGTTGTATTTTATTCTGAAGGGAATGCCACTTTTGGGGGGGATCATCTGGTATCATAATTTGCAGCTTGATTGGTCATTGTGATTGTTAGTCTGTTGTGTTATAATCAAAATTTCAAGATCCTCTTTGTCTTGAACTTCCTTGCCATGAGTTTACATCTAAATCTGTAAAATACTTCAAATTTAGAAAGGTAATTGAATGATTCTGTACAAAGAAAAGTGTGTAATTTTTCACATCTTTCTAAAAGAGCCTGGTTTTTTAGCACCTTGTCTCCATGGAACGTCAGGTGGATGATATCCTTCACATTGATAAACGTAGCCGTCATCATGCAGAAAAGAACCTTCTCTCTTTGGTCTGATTTTTCATTCAGATGCTTTGACTCAAGCATTACTGAACTAATGTCGAAAATATTTGAAGTAACGTCCAGCAAAGGGTTGCGAATTTTTCCTATAGGCAGAAGAGAAGCATTATGGATGCTAGTTTTTCCTCTTTTTTTCCCCTTTGGCCTGGAATGTGTGTAGTCTATTCTCTACAGGAAAAGACAAAAAGAAAAATGAAAGAAAAAAAAAACCCAGATGGTTTCTTGTGGATGGAGAAATATATATATATATTTATAGAACATGGGAGTTACAGAGTAGTGAATTCAGTTTATCAGGGTGATTTCATTTTTTCATTTTATAATAATCAGAGTAATATACTTTCAAGTAATTAATGTTAAATTTTGTTTTGAAGTAGATTATACTTTTTTTTTTTTTTTTTTCTGTTTGCAACACCTAATTCTGGCAGAAAGCTAATTTGCCAGAACTAAGCTCCCCCCACCCACCCCACCCCGAGGGTAAATACCTCACCACAGAGTCATAGAATCATTAAGGCTGGGAAAGAGGCCCAAGATCATCAAGTCCAGTCTTTGACTGAATACCACCATGCCCACTCAACTGTATCACATCTGCTAATTTTTTTAACACTTCCAGGGATGCTGATTCTACCACAAGTCCCAGGTGAGAAGTAGAGTGGTGGCTGACCTTGAGCACATCCAGTTTTTAGTCCAAAAGTGCTGCTTCTGATGTAACTGCCTTTTTGCAGTGTTATTTCAAGTTGCATGAATAACGCCGTTCTCATCACTTATTTGCCTGTTCTTTATGCTTCTGTAGCCTAAATTACTCTGTCTAGCCACCATTTAGGTACAATCTTTTCTTGGAAGAGAAATGGCCCGTGACTTGAAAGTTACAAAAGAAACATGAAAGGTTCTGTCTCATGAACCCCTTACAGAAAGTTAGGAGATCCTTTGTGGGAAATAAAGGCAGTGCTCTGCTCAGCAGGATAGTGAAAGGTCTTGGATTTCAGGAATCAAGTTGCCCCTGTTGGAAAATTGATGTGTAATGAGTGACCTGAAAAAAGTGATTTTTTCCATGTGATGAATTGAAAAGAAATTGATGGGAAGAGATGATGCGGAAGTTCCTGCCTCCTAATCAGTGGTTCAGCTAGCATACTGTACTAGCAGGAAATTTCCAAGCTGCTGATTGTATTACTTCAGAAAATGAAAAATCATCCCATTTCTTGAAAATGCAGTGTTTTGTCTTGGAAAGAAAAATGCATTAAATTATGGTACTTAGTATTTTAGACCTTCTGCCTTGTTGTATCAAGGTTCACTGGAGCTAGTAGAGGCTGATTCAAAAACATTGCTTTTACCATAGTCTGCAGATGATATTTTAGTCTCCACTGTCACTAATCTGGCTGGGAATGACAATCACTGTGATAATTACATGGACACTCTGGAGACTCAGAGGCAAAGCAAAAAAGATTCTGCTCCGCAGAGAATTTGCTTCTTGAACAACAAATACAAGAAATCAAATCCTCCTGATGCAGGTTGTCTGATACTATTGGATGACATATTGTATCAAAGCAAACTTAATTATTAGTAGAATTGTATTGCCTTGCATGTTTTAGTTTTGAAACACATACATATTTATTGTTCCATCTGCTCCTGAAAGACTTAGCAACTGATTATTACAATTAGATAATTACCAAATATATTCTGTCCTTCTGGAACTTAAATGGAATGCAGACTTGGGAGCCAGCAGGGAATACTCAACAAAACTGAACTGTGCTAAATGGAAAACAGATGAGAAGGTACCACTTTCTGCAATGCATAATTTCACTTTGGAGCACACTGGGTTGAGGTGGTGTCAGGTTTTGTTCAGCACTGGTTGTGTGTTCCTTCAAAGTGAGTGCCTGGGCGGCAGCAGGTAATTGTATCTGATTGCCTTTTCCTTGGCTGCATATAACATAATAATACGCAACATGCAATATCCACAACACCCACAAAATATCCTGAATGCTCCTTATGTGAGAATGCTGGGAGAAACAATGGATGATTTGAGTAACAGAACCGCTAAAATAGAATAAACACAAACACTTTTCAGAAGTTTTGTGTTTCCATGATTGTAATCAGTCTTTGAAGGTTAGTGCTTAAGAAACTTACAGGCAACCTCAGTGACAGTATTAACATAAATTCACACTATGCAGCAGAGTGGTATTCAGGGCAGCCTAAGTAGTAGGGAGATTGTTAGAAGTCTTGTGATAGGTCTCAGTAGTTTATATTTCCTTTGAAGGTTAATTTTGTCAGAACTGCCTAGATTATGTGGACCGAGGGGTGTTGTTGTTACCTTTGAATTTGGTTGGGAAGTTACCAAAATTACAAACAAAGAAAAAAGAGGCTTCTGGTGAGATCAGTGTGCCTTTTCCTGTAACTACTTCTAGTCCTGGTTTAAGGCTTCTCTCTCAAACCAATTGTATAGAATGTTACCAGCTCTAGGTTGGCTGTGTATTTTTAAACTCTAAATGAATGTGCAAAGAGAGGTGCAGTGAAATGTTGTGTATTAAAAACTGAACTCATAAAAACCTGTCTTAAAAGTAATAGTAATATCAGCATCTTCTTTTATAGAGGAAAATCAATTTAAAAATAAACAACTCTGAATATAATTAAACATCGTAACT
Organism: Cettia cetti; assembly: GCA_013401135.1. Classification (NCBI taxonomy): domain Eukaryota; kingdom Metazoa; phylum Chordata; class Aves; order Passeriformes; family Sylviidae; genus Cettia; species Cettia cetti. Next base: position 4,549 of record VZUI01022917.1, read on the forward strand.
CTGGTTTATATGTGCTTAATAGGTACAATAATACTTACCTACTGTATCTCACAGGAGCCTTATGAAGTTTAATTAATTAGCATTTCAAAAAGCAAACTGAAATTCTAGAATGAGAATAAACTCCAGGTACATTGTATCATTGCTGCTTTTTTTATGCACAGTTTTGAGAAAAACCTAGTAATTCAGAGATCCAAAATGAATGTTAGCATTCTATCTTGATTTTACATTCACATAAAATTAGTTTCTTCTTTTTTTCATAAGATTTTCCACCTCCTAGAATCAACACTTAAGGTTGTTGTTTGCCTAAAAATCCAAAACATGCATTTAAAATAAGTTTTAGTGTTAAGTAAATATCAGTTCTTTCCTTAACCTTGTTTGTTTTACTTTCCTTCTGAAGCAGGAGGCATAAATCAGAAGTGCTTAAGAAACTTACAGGCAACCTCAGTGACAGTATTAACATAAATTCACACTATGCAGCAGAGTGGTATTCAGGGCAGCCTAAGTAGTAGGGAGATTGTTAGAAGTCTTGTGATAGGTCTCAGTAGTTTATATTTCCTCATTACAGAATATTGTTTTTCAAGAGGAAGTATTGCAGGAAAAATAAACAGACCAGTGCACAGCCTCAGTATTCAGTAGGAATGGAGATTGGGGAGCAAGAGAGATCCCCATAAAGGTTAGTATCACAGCTCATTCATTAGCTGTTTTAACGATGAACTGTTTATCAGTTCCGAAATTAGACCGTATCCTCAGTTAACTGGAGAATCTAAAAGCTTTATCACTATGGGTAAGGGAGAGGGGCAGAGACGTCAGACAGGATGGCTGAGTAATAGACAAGTATATTTTCATTTGTGCTGCGTAGATGTTAATTTTATCTTGGGTTGACATTTGTGACAAAATATTTTTTAAACTCTTGAAATCCTTTTTAAGTTATCTAAATGTATATACTTTTTTCCTTGTTATAGCTACATAAAAAGGCAATATCTGGATTAGGTTGTGTTGAAGGTTATTTTTTCATAAATAAAGTCAGCCTGACATTTTTGTTTTAAACTGACATCTTTACTTTTTAATCTGCTTTGGTTATGATTTGCCACTGTACACAGAGTTTCATGTGCATATATTTAAAGGTATAACTTCTTTAGATAGTGATACTGACAATTAATTTGTGTCATAGATTACAGTCTGAGGCAGGAGGAAGGAATTATTGCCAGAATTAGCCAGCTGAAGGCTTGGGAATTGCTGGGTGGTTTTGTCACCTGAGGGACAGCGCTGCTAAATATCAGTTCTGGAGGGTTGTTCAGTTTGAAATAGTTCTGTCTTCAACACTGGGTTTTCCCCATACATCTCACAGAGTTACGAAGTGGGGTAGACAGACTTCTTTATGTACAAAGTGTTTAGCAGCATAAAGAGTAATAGAATTCTGCAATTTTTATGATTTGATGTCAACATGAGTATCTGTTGTCATGAGTGTCCACTGCCTGTATTCTGGATAGTTGTTCCAATATTCTATCTGGACTTGACCTCATAAGAAAAAGAGCTTTCTATGATGCTCCAATAAAGTTTTCAATTATGTTTTAGATTAGAAATATCTTAGTTCAGCAGATGGGGAACTGAGATAGGAATCACTAGACAGGAATTTTTTCAGATTATGCTGTGCTACCCAGAGCAACTCCGAGCATACTCCTCTGTGCTTCATTTGCTTCAGTTCAGAAACAGGAGTGATGCCACTCTTAAGACTGTCTTTTAAGTGCTGTGAGATCTGTTGTTAAATGTTTGTTTACAAAAGCTGATGGTGCCACTGTTACTCCTGCCTGGGTCACTGGATGTGCTGTGTTGCTGTGGCAGAAGGCTGCACTCTTCCTTGATTTGTTTCTTTTCCCAACATATCACTGTCTCTGTTCCTTGGATTGGTAGGTTTTTTTCAGGACTGGGACAATCATGTAGTTTTTCTTTGCACAATACCCAGCATAATGAAGGCAATGACTGTTATTGCATTGGTAATTAAAACTGAATTTGGTAAGCTGATGGGATGGTTAGGTTAATAGCTTGTAACAGGGTGGTTAGTATGTTAATAGCTTGTAAATCTCTCCTGCACAGAACTGGATCTCTCTTGACTTGTTGGATTTTTGTGCTTATAACATTTTGATCTTGCAGGTTTTCTTACTAGGTAGAATGGAAATTGCTGATTATTTAAGCAAGTTGGAATACTTGGAGAGAAAATACAGTGGTTGTGAGTCATTTTTGAAGTATACTGACTCCATTGGTTTCACAGAGCTGGTCTTAGATATTTTTTTCTGTTTGTCTTGCTAAATTTATAAATTTCTTTGCCTTTTGAAGTGAAACTCTTTAAAACCTCGTAATCAAACCATAGCTAACTTGTTCTTTATTTAAACTGCAGTGTTTGCATGGGCTTTACTTCCAATTTCAGTGTGTAATTTAAATTCTGTGGGGGAAAAAAATTGCCACTGAATATTTTAAGTTGTCGTTTGGGCTGTGGACATACAGGAAAGAGTGCTTCTGTTCACTGTGTTTACACAAGTATTTATATAATGACTTTAAAATGCCTCAGTTCTCATCCAATTTAAGAGTAGTGTTCCTGAAAGGCTCTTGCAAGCCCTAGGGATTGGGACTTTGGGTAAGTATTTTTAGAAGGGAGACTATTAAGCCCATGGGGTGTGCAGGCAGTAAAACTGAACAGACCATCAATTTCCACAGCCTAAAAGCTATTCTTCTAGCCCTCAGCCAGCTCTGCACCTATAGGGGCTGGGCACTCCTTGCCCCATTTCTAGGGAGTCACAGTGTTTGGTATTGTCCCGGGCCCTTCTCTGTGGCAGCACTCAGCCCTGAGCACAGCCTGAGACATTTCAAAGAGGCATCCAAGCAGAGCTGCTGAATAGGTAGAAGATTTGCCTCTCTCTGGTCTCTGCTGCTATGAGTCTTTGAAATTTCTGCAACACACACAGGTTTTTCTGACATGAAATGACCTATAAATATTTCAGACTCTCTAAAGATATGTTGTCATATGCTAGTCAAAAGGATAAAGACATACTATCCTTACTAAATAATTGGAGAGGTGCCAGTAAAGAGCCAATTTAGAGAAATTATTGCAGTGAGATAGATGCCACATAAGTGATATTAGGTATGGGCAGATTTATGGATGTGGCTGTTACAATCCTATTAAATACTTAGCTGAAGCACTTAGCACTGTCACTTTTATTAGCATAGTTTTGCACACTCATGCCATGGTAACTTAAGATTTGTATTTTTTATTCTTTATGTGACTTCCTGCATTGCAGAAAGACATCTACAGAACTCCCATCATCTTATTTTGAACTCGTGATAGGCAGATTGCGTTGACATGGCCTTCACACAGGATCAAGCACCTTTTTCTTGTCCTGCCTTTGGCAGTACTCCCCCCACTCCATCTGCACAGATCTGCTGTTTTATTTTTTCCTCACTTCATGCCAGAAACATACTGCATATCTAATATATTATGTTCAAAACAGCTGAATTTGCTTTTTTAATACAAGCTCTTGTCTCTTACCAAGCACAGATCTGCAAATACTGTACTATGTCCCCTACAGCTATTCTCTGTTTCGAGATTCTTCATCATGTGTTGGACAGATGGCACAATCAGTGGGTTGTATCAGAGCATTGTAAAAAGAAATTCTTTCTCGCTGCTTCTACCTAGACTGTTTTGAATTCAGTGAGATGCAACAGCTGTAACACAGTCTTTCAATGACAACTCTGAACATGGTGGGGAGGGTATAGTTTCATTTGAAAGTCAAAAAACATGTAGGAAAAATGTCATTTTAAAGGAAACATAAAGGGCTTTAACAGAGCTGTGAAGGTTGCAAGGTTAAGAACCTGACTTTTCACAATTGTTTACTCACTCAGTTCTCTCAGATCACAGGTGGATCTCCATTTGCTGCTGATTATACAAATAATACAGCTCTGGTTTTCCTTCTGTCAAATACTTCTTAGGACTGCTTAGTCATTTGTTATTTAGTAAGGTGTCTGGTACTTACAGAAGTCTTGCCAAAGCATCAAAGATACTTGTATTCTTAGTGAGCACAATAGAAAAAGTAGCATTAATAATCAACGCTTGCCAAGAGGAAGCTTCCCTAAGCTTCTGTACTGGGCATATGTTGTGCCTGACCACTATCAGCTATGCTGTATGCTGGCATGAAATTTGGTTTTAGTATCAAAGAACCTGAAATGTTTGATAACTGTTAAATTATTTAAAAAAAAAAAATCTTTTGTTTTAGTCCTCATCCTAAAAACCCATAGTAATCTTTTCCTTGCGTGCTTTGTCCCTCCCATCCCTGTCATTTCTGTCCCCAAAAGAAGTGCTCCTAGTAAAGTTCCTGTGACAGGTCCCAGCTTCCCTCAAGGAAGAAATACAGTCAGCAAAAGAAGCAGTGATAAGCTGCCAGTATGCAGAGAGTAATGAGTATATGTTTGACAAAAGGCTGGAGGAAAGCTGAATATCACTGCAGAGATGGCAAGGAACCATGCTGGAGGGGAGGATAGCTGGAGGTGGGAGACAGGGGCTCCTGCCTTTGGACTGCCAGATGAGCAGTCCTGGAAGGCCCCTGGCTGTTGCTGGTATTCAGCTCACTCCTGGGGAGAAAGTCTGATGTGACATGTTTAGAAGGAGCATCCTGTTCTTTTGTGTCTCCATTTTATAGGGAGGAGATACATTTTCTCTCTTACTTGTGTCATTAACCACTGTCATAGAATCATTGAGTCATTTAGGAAAAGGCCTTTAAGAGGCCAGCCTCATGGAGTCCAACCATAAACCTCACACTGACAGGTCCACTACTAAACCATGTCCCTAAGTCCTAGATCTAAATGGCCTTTAATTCTGAATCTCAACTATTGTACTTAATCTTCTTATATAAATACCAGTCATATTTCTACCCTAAGGACTTTTTCATGGCTTCTTACTTCATATCTTTTCAACATCTGTGTTCCCTGGTTATATCACTACAGCCAAACTGCTCATGTAATGCTGCTTTAGGTGCTTTTATTCCTGAAAACTGCAGCTTTTATATCTAATCTTATGTACCAGCCCAGGTAGACTTGAACTTGAGAAGATGCTCTCAGCTAATATGGGAAATTACATAAGAATAACTGTACTAGTTTAAATTCTTATTCTATTTAAATCTGAATAATTTTTGTCATATTAGCAAGTTGTAAAAAAAAAGGAAGTTTTTAATTTGATCTTTTAGCAGGAGGGAAGATGAGAGTAGAGACTAGAAAAAGATGTTCTTCCCCTGGTGTTGTTGCAATATTCAGTTTTCTATCTGGCACTGTGTGGGAGGCAGTTTGGATTGTAAAACAGACTTGATATTTCTGCTAAACAATCAGCAGCTAAATGATTGTGCTGATATTTGTCACCTTTTATGTTCAATAGTTTAACAAGTCACTGTGACTGATGAGGTGTCTGTTGCATTGGGTAGCATTTACTTCGTCTCACTCTGTGCACTTCTTCTAAGCTCTCTTCATAACTGTGATGACTAGAGAGGGCAGCAAGGAAGAGGAGAGAGTTGTGCACCTGTGGGTGCATCCTGACAACTGCAGAAGGACCTTCCAGAGGTTTTTGACCCAGGTTTTGACAGAAGTATACGTTGACCTGTGGAGCACTGTGGTGTTCTCTGAAGCCAGTGCGCAGCTTAATGAGGGATGGGACTTCAAGTCACAATCAGAAACATCAGCCAGCAGTTCGACAATTCAGTGTTCATTGCACTGTCCTATTTCTACCCATACAATTATAGTCTTCCCAAGTATTATTATTGCCCTCCTGGGCAGTTGGTTAGCTCTCTCTAAAATTCTGCTACATCAGAATCAGGGGAACTTGCCCTTTTCCAACATGTTCAGCAACACTGACACCATTTTTTTTCGCTCTGTTCATTTTATTATGATTCTTTTCCTATGACAACATGAAGCAGCGAACAGCTGGCCAGCTGCAGAAGTACTTGTGCAACCAGAGAAGGTTAGGAAAAAAGAGGATAGGGAGTCTGGTTGAGAATTAGCTGACAGCCTTCCTGCAGAACTATGAAAAAAATGTTTTGTTGAGAGTTAAATATGTGTGCACGTGAGGGTCAGCAAAACAGCTTGGGCTGCCTTCTGTTTCCTTCTCTATTTGTTTAGCATACAATTTCTCAAGTGTCACATTTACTGTAATCACTCTCCTTTCATTTGAATGATATTAATCTTATAACTCCTCCTTGGATTTCAGATGAGCTCCCAGAGTAACAGCAGAGTTGGGGGTTGATTTAGTTCTTCCTTGGTGTAGCACTGATCCCACAATACTTCTTGTGGTCTTGTTCTAGATAGGCACTGGAGTGAACAAGTGGAAATGACATTTCCAATGGAGAAGCCTGTAGTTCCTAGTGCAGGAGACACAAAGGGGCTCTCTGGGAACTGAGGTCAGTCTTTTAATAAAAAGTCTATCAATACACAACTCATAAACCATCAGTAGCTGTTTGGATGGATGTAAATCAGCAGCTGTAGTTTATGTTACTCAGAATATTGCAGGCTGCTTTTAACCATATTTTAGACATTTTTATGATATATGTATAATCAGGCGGAATACTGTTGCATCCTTGACTTTGCAGCAGAGGATCCAGAGAGCCATCTATCCATTCATAAATAAATAAGCCATTACAAATAATTTTGATGTATCTATTTCAGACTTGTAACAGTTAGTGCATTTCTCTCAAAATATAACTGGGAAAATAGGTAGGAAATATAACATTTGCAAAGGGAGAAGGGACAGGGGACTAAGGGACAAATCGTGTGTCCTCAGTGGTGCTCTTAGGAAGATGTAGATACCCATGCTATGATTCATCTTGCCAAACGTACCTCTGCAGCTAGCAAGTCACAGTTGCTCCTTTTATGCTTGGAAGATGAGTGGGCAGTTTGAAAGTATCATTTATTTTACTTCACAGGTTTAGCTTAAGATGAGTCACACCCCCTATAATGTTACAGCCTTAGGGCATTGTAGGTGTATTTGCATTTAGTCAGATTAATCTCACCCTCATTTCCTCTCCTGGGTGAAGTATTTTTTTCAGAAGGATTTTATGAATTGCCATAATTCTTATTTCTTTGTATGGTCAGAGGATTTTCATTGCAGATGCAAATGTGCATGTTTGTAAGTCCATACTTTATTTTGAGATTTTTCCAAGGTCAAACTGTTTCCTTCTCCTGTCCTCAGCAGAATTTGAAATTGGCTGCTTGGGGAATGGTTTCCATCTCACACATCTGATGAACTCTAAAGATGACCATTACTGTGCCGAAAAACACTTTCTTAACTTTCTTAATGTTTTCTTAATGCAAATTGCTTATTTTCTAAAGTGTTTTATTAATAATTCGTGTGACTCAAAAAACTGAAAAATGAGTGCACTTTGTGACGTTTTCATGCTAGCCAAGATACAGCACTTGCTTTTCTAATTTTTTTTATTTTTCTGCATGGAAATCAGATCATTTAATCAAGAGCCTTTTTAATAAATTTTAAAGATCACTCTTGCAAAAGACAAAAATATCCAACAAGATAATGCGAACTTTATTCCTCTGACTTTTTATACTTTTCATAGAACAGAAGGTCAATTTATTGCTCAAGCTTGATAGCAGCCCTGCTTAGACACCCCTCTGTTCTGAGCTCAGTGCTGTTCGTCATTTTGAATAGCTGTTAAAGCTGTCAATCTGCTAAAAATGCATTTCTGAATTCAGAAGATTTGCACATTGAAATCTGTGATAAAGGTTGAAAATGTAATTATATAATTAGTATTAAAAGTGTAGAGGGGACTGACCCTTGTTTTTCCCAAATTGTTTTAAACTCCTTTTCTTCCTACTATGAATAGTTGCTGCGTTGTAATTAATTTTTCTTCTATTTTTGGTAGGTTCTTGTAGTTAGTTTGTTTCATAATGAGAGTGAGCACTAGAACAGGGAATTAAGAATTAATTTAGCAATCTGACTGTTACCACCTTCCTCATTTTCAGCTTTGCTGGAAACACTCTTTGGTGCCCTGCTCCACCTCCTTAGGGAGGTGAGGAATGGTCATCAAAGTTAGTTTAAAGTAAAGAGAGTATTTTTTTCCTCTTCCCTGAAACTCAGTCTCTCTAGTAACTTTATTAGTTAAAGAAAAAAAGCTGTTATTAGACATCATATCCTGGATAAAATCAAGCTTTTCTATTTCTGAACTACTGATAGTCAGCTCCTCTCCTTCCTGAGAGCAACTTAATGATGTTTTGGAAAGACCACTGCTATTAACTGGAGTATTTTGGAGACATTTTTAAAGGGATGACTGGGACATACATGAATCCTGTTATATTCCATGCCTTGGCACATCCTTAGAGTCCTCAGGAGCCTTGGAAATTTTAGGGTTAGTCATTTGTCATAGTTATAGTTTCAACTTTCTTAGGTTTCTTGGACCAAAAAGAATCCTCACTTTACTTAGGTAATATGAAGGTCCTGGTTTCTGGTCAGGATTAGTAGATGTCACTGTATTCTTCAACTTTTTTTTTTTTTTTTTCTCTTTTAATTACATGATACCTTGGAAATTTCCTGTTCTTACATGCTTGTCTGACAAATTGATCCTTAAAACTTCAAGATTCTAGTTTTAAATTAAAATGAAGTGTTGTGCCCTAAACCTGTCCTTTGATTAAATCTATTTTCTTGAGCCTGTCCACTTCCTTGGAGGAAGTAGAAAAAAATGCACTCCACATGTCTGCATTTGAATGGAAGTTAATACAAAAAGGAAGTTTAATATCTGGAGGTTAATTACTGATGTTATGTGTAGCAATCTTTTGACAGACCCTAACTTGCTGAATCAGCAGCTTTTCCAAGTACAACATTCTGGACAAATTTCTTGTAGTTTTCCCTTAACGCAGAAATTTGGTTCTGATTTAACTTAGCCTCCAGGACATCAAACTTTGGCACTTGAAAATCTCTATTTCTGCTACTGTTTTCATATTCCACGTATTCTTATGATGGCTTGATGCCACCTACTTTGGCTGTTCAGCCCCATTCTTTGTGCTCATGCTTTCCTATTTCTACAATGAGTACCAGAGTACTCTAGGAAACCTTGGACAAGTAAAAGAGGCATTTTTTTCATGAAGTGTTACTGAACAACTCTTTCAGTAGTAATAACAATGGCCCATATCTGAGGACACAACACATAATATCACGGGATATCTATGCACTCTAAAAACCAACATTCCTGCAAACCACTCATGTGAAATATGTCTTTCTCAGTTAAAAAGCAGCTGATGTTCTGCATGAGCTTCTACAGTATGTTAAACCTCGGTCAGAGAGCGCTGAGCTATAAAATTGATGCAAAGTCTAAAAATCTTAAGGAAGCAGGGCAGCTTTGCTAGCCAGAGTCAGTGCTGCAGGTAGGAGACTGGTGGGCCAAATGTTGCTAATGTACAGACTTCAGTGTGAACATGTGGTGAATGTGCAATGTGACTTTGAAACATGCAGTTCACAAAGTAAATATTTCCTCAGACAAAGAGGTTGGATAAGCTTTTGGAGTCACACATATTTACAAGGAGTGCATGAGCTGTGGGCTACAGAGGTTACTGTATTATGCTTTGCTTTAGCTGATACAAATCATAAATTATTCACTCCACCTCAGTAGGATACCTTTGGGTTTATGTTGTAACCACTAGAAGCCAGGACGAGCTTGACATTGATTTTATGCACCCTTGAGGAAGAGGTAGTGTGTAAACTGCAGCACCTCAAGAGCATCCATGCTGACTGTATATCTGTGCGTGCCTGATGCAGGGAGATGTGTGATGACCCTTCCCTTCTGTAGAGGGACAGAACAACACTCTCCTGCTCATACATCATCAACACAAAGTGTAAATCAACATCTTCCTGTTTATCTCAGAGCTTGCAACGTCTGAATGGGTCACGAAAAAGAAGCTAGGCAGTATCCCTCCCACTCTCCCTCCTTGTTCCCTGGGATATACCTTGGTATTATAGAGTACAGTTTTCTTACTTTTTCATTAGATGTGTAAGCCCTGTCAAACTCCAGGCCTATAGCAACTGTTCTTCAAATCTTGGTGTATAAATATGTAACAATGCTTAAGAATTAGACCCTTCCTCCTGCAGTTAACTAAAAAGATAAATAAATAATGCAAGCAAGAAACCCTTGTTTTAAACAAACCAGTGTATTGAAACGCAGTGTAAAATCAAGGATGGCACTGGAGTGCAATTATCCTGCTTAGTGATCAGTTCCCAACAGTACTGCTAAAGACATAGGAATCTGAAGGTTTCTGTCATGAAGGAGGAATTAGGACTGACTATTCCAGGATTCATTTTAGGAATTTTATTTTTTCCCCTAAGTATTGTTGTGAAAGAAGGATTTTTCTACTCTTTCACCTGTTTAGTGCTGTGAAGATTGCTTAACTAGTATTTCTATATATTTTTATAGCAGGAAAGAAGATGTCATGGAAAGTTTTCCTGTTTACCTTTTTGTGCTGACTTTTGTCCCTGCTATATACTTTTGACATTTCTCAGTTGCACATCATTAACAATTTATACTTCATGTCAAGATTTAGATAAGGTAATGACAAGTCAGATAATGTATGTGCTCATTTGCACACACATAAAAATATCTTGGATAAAGAAGTAGAGCAAACTGCAGAAAAGTTTCTGAATACTTTATGGTTACTTGTGCTTTATTGCTCAGTTGACATCTTGAGAATAAATTGTTCTGTTCTGTAGTTGTAAGAAACTTTTCCATAGGCATCTGCAATGTATTTTCTCATGGGGAAAAGCTGTGAAGTCTGTATTTTTGGTGGTTTTAACACAAAAAAAGAAAGCTTGATGCTATGTTCTAGGATCACTTGCATTATATATAAGTGGATATTTGCATACATAAAAATGCACATGCAGGTCCTAACGTTTCTAGATATGGTAGTTTCTAGTGTAGGTATATGTCTTGGTGACTAAGAATGTTTAAATGTACACTTTCATCATACCATTAGGTAGGCTTTCAATGGGAGAAGACCTGTAGAAATGTCAAAAAAAAAATAAAAAGAACATTTCTAAAACTATTTAAATCCCATTTCCAATGAAGAAAATTTGTATTATAAATGCAGTGATTCATTTCTCGCCTTGAAAAGGAAAAATGAAATATCTTCCTCATCCTGGAGCAGTTTAAGTGTCTCGTGTAAGAGTGTGTTCACCACCTAAGTGACTGTGGTTTGTTACATGTTGGCCAAATTTCCACACCTTTATGCATGTTTGCAGAAGAAAGAAAAACCCTGTCCATCTCTCCATGCCTGTCAGTGGGCAGGTAGCCTTGCCAGGCAGGAGTAGTGAGAAATAGCAGCTTTGGTAAGCACTCACATGGTTTGGATGCTCTCAGTGTTAGAAAGAAAATTGGTGAGTTCGACAGGTCAGTAATTCTGTCATAGCTGGCTTTACCTGAGAGAATTTTATAGCAGAAGTGCACTCTATATTAATAATATCTAAAGACATAGCTGCCCTTCCAGGGCAGGCAGCATCCCAAGAAAACATTAATCATGTTTTCTTGAAGGCACCAAATTGATTTCTTGGGAGAAAAATTTCTTTGTCTACTCCCCAGCTATTTCTGAGCACATCACCAGCTTATGGTGATCTGAGCAGCTAATGAACAAATAATTACTGCCTGCTGATCACCCAGGACAAAGGGTACAAATATTGCTTTAGGTTTTGGTGTAAGTAACTTCACTTTTATCAAGGTGTAGTGACTGTTTTGTTCTATCACCTTTTTTGTTTAGGGGTTTTTTCCTTCTTTTTTCAATCCTTGAGTTACATGAAAAGTAATGTCATATTTACTATGCTAGGAACAACTTACATTTGTTTTAGGTTTTAGTATAATGCCTGTTGTAGCATCCTATGAAAGCCTTTACAAATGAAGGCAAGCTGTTTAATTTTTGTTCACTTTGCTTGTATTTGTACGGTTGTCCCCAAGAGGTAGCTCATTTCTGCCTAGCAAGTGAGAAGATGGCTGAAAATGGCATCCATTAACTCAAGCAGAATCAAAGCTCCATGAGCTGTAGATTGAGGATAGGAGAGAAAAGAAGATGGGAAGTGTAAGACCAACTCAGTCTGACGTGAACATGAAGAGTATTGAAAGGCCCTTTGTTGCAGGAAGTAAGTATGCTACTCATTTTGTCAACAAGGACTTTTTCTAAAACCTTCTGTGTGCATTAGTACCCTACATACCAGGATCAGTTAAGTGGTTCACATATGTAGCTCAGGGTCTCTCTATTATTCATCTATTATAAGGGATTTGGAGCAGCCTGCTGATTTGAATTGGAGCTTTTTGCTGATGTACTTTTGTGTTTTGTTGGAAAAGGAGAGTTTTTCACTAAAGGTTGTATGCAGGCTTTAAGCATTTATGTGGACTGTGTGCATGGGAATTAAGGCTGGTCTGTTTTACTCAGACTCCAAATGCAAACAAGGAGAAGTCTTGAGGTTGCCCCATCATGATGGATTAGCACAGCAGGCCCTTAATGTAGGTCCTTGCATTTTCCACTGAGACTGTGGCTCCTGTGGATCTGACGAAACTTAATGGGAGAGGTGGTTCACTACCCTTCATCCTCCTCTACAGGACTTGCCAGTCCATCAGTCTGCTGTCAGAGCAGGACACCTGAACAGTTCCTGATCGGCTGCAGGCCAGGCTAGCTTTAGCAGCTTCAGCTGTTGGGCTGAGCTAACCTGATTTATTTTTGTGTCCAGGGGAAGTAAGGGACAGTCAATTTAAAGGCCTGCTGTGCCAAGCAGGTGAAATGAGCATCTGATTTGGAGACAGGCCTGTGCCTGAAAAGAGATGTCTGCCCGCAGTGCTCAGATCTAAATGTCAGAGTCTGCCACTACTCAAAGCCTGACCAGTTGAATTTTCATTTTGTATTGATTTTTTTTCAGGTCTTGATCAACACAAAATGTTCACATACCAGGTTGAGTTAGCTTAAGTCATTCTCCCTAAAATCACATAATTTATACCAGACTGCTTTGATTGAGCTCCTGCCTACACATAGGAGACATGCCCCAGGTGAGCTGGTTATTGCAGTCATGATTCACACCAGTCTCATTTAAACTTCACTTGTGTTTTGGCTGTCTCTTCATTTTTCTGCTCCACAGCATCTGCAGGTGAGGTGGCAAGAGCAAATATCAGCTGGTATTTCTTACCATAAGATATTTAGTGGTCTGCCTCCCCTAGAAATTTGCCCCTCTGAATGACACCAAGCTGAATTCTCTTGAACTGAGAATTGTGACCTTCAAAAGAGAAGAAAATGTCCCCCTCTTCACTGCTGGCCTATCCTTGTTGGAAATGCAGGTTTCAGGTCTGTTTATGAAGAGAATTATGTCACTTTCAAGATGGACACTGCAATTATTTACAGCTCTCTGTGTCACTGTTGTTGGGCCTTCCATTTCCATATGCTCATGGTCCATGATCTGCAAGACGGTCATGAGTAGGGAATTGTCAGTGGCTTAGAGGTGTCCTCTAGAAACCTCTTTTAGGGCATCTCCACTACCTGTTTTGAATCACATTATGCTTCCAGTGTAGGTATGATTTAGAGGCTTAAAGTTAGGCAGTTTGGTTCCTCCATGGTGCAAGGCAGTGCTGGGGTTAGATGTCTAAAGAAAATTTTATGAATATTTACTCCTGGAACTATTAGAGGAAGCTTCATTATTAGAATGCATTTCTATTGTGCTTGTTTGTGAGGTGCTAGATCATGATGTAAGTAAAAGCTAAAACAGTATTAAAGAGTTTATCGAAGTTTTATAAAATATAGACACATTTTTGTCTGTTGACCCAGTTGAAGTCCTGAGGTTCTTTCTTTGCTTATCTCTAAATTTTCTTTGGGCCACGTAAAAGGAAGCTGAACCATAAGTTTCAGCATTTGGAAGTAAATAGCCTGTCATGACTGATGCAAGCCATCTTTGAAAATAGGTTGTTCTAACATTTAAATGTCAGTTACAGCCAAAGCTGCAACTGAGTTAATGCTGGCCTAATACATACAATGGCCTAATACAATGGCTTTATTTATACAGGTCTGATTCCATGTGAGAAACCCTTTGGTCTACCGTAAACAACTTTTTTGTTGTTTCTTTTCCTGTATAACTTGAGTTTTAAGGAAAACTTTTTTTTGTCTTTAATACTGGAAGCATACTCAATGAGTTATGCTTTCATAAATATACTGCCTTAAAATATTTAATCTTTTCCTTGCATTTTTCTAGCATTTACTAGGGGGAAAGTGTTAGATTCATTGTTGATTTTACTTTGCAGAGGTGATTTCTTTCTCTTTTTTATTTATAACATGCTCATTACATGAACATGAGAGGTGCCTTATGGATTTACAAGATAAGTAAACTTCAGGAGTGATACTGTGCCAATTTCTCTTCTTCATTTCCACCTCTCCATGTTCACACTGCATAGAATTGATTTCCAAAAGACAAGATAAATACGGAAAGCTGACAGCTGAAAGTACCATACACTGGGAACTTGTGTCCTGATTACACTGTGGGGAAAGTGATGTTTGCCTTATTCTGATTTATGAACAGGGCAATGACTGGCCAGGTGCTGGGCTAGCATCAGCTATTTACTTTCCTACATAAAGAGTGATGAAAGGCATCAGAAAGCAGAAGGAGCAAAATTCTTTTTTTTTTTTTTTTTTTTTTTTGTATGCCTCAGCTAAGTGGATCACAGTGCTGCTGGCAAGCAGCAATCTATCTTTGCTGTCTTGAAGAACTTGTTAACCTTTCGGGAGACCACATCTCACTGTAGGGTTTTGGCCCGAAATTTCTCTTTCCCAATCAAAATCCTCACCCACAGTGCCTATTCAGTCAGGGGTGAACAAAAGGCCTGAATACCAAGAGCAGGCAAGGTTGTGCTGTTTCTCACCTTGTGAGATTTCAAAGCATTTCAGACGCCAGGGCTGAATCACCACAACTTGAGCTATGTTGGACAAAAACCTCATCACTGCTGAAATAAATACAGTACAAAGTCAGGTCCAGAATATTGCACAGGAAAAACCACACACAGAATCATGAGGGTCTGAATAAAACACCTCAGTATCAAAAAGGTAGGAAATGGGAGAAAAAAGAGCTCCTGCACAAGTGTTTAGAATGATACCTTAGTGTACAAGTAAAAAAGGAGGCAAATAATTCTCATCAGCATCAGTTGAATGTGACTAAATGATACTGTTAATGGTGCTTTTGATTTATTTTGTGGCATACTTTCATATTTTGTATGTGTGTATGCAAAATCCATGTATGTGAGGACCATCACAGGAAAAATCACTTCAGCATTATATTAACGAGTAGCTAATTATTTCAAGCTGGCAACATCATCGTACCATTCAAAGCATTATGAGCAATTCTTTTCCTCCACCATCTTTATTTTATAACCTAGACCAAAAAGCTTTGAAAAGTACGAGAAGATATGTTGATATAGCTCTTCTTTGGCTGCCTGGTGGGTTTTCTTTGTACAACAAAGTGTAACAAAATGCTTATTAATTTCAGATTTCTTGTTAAGCTAAAACACATTAATTACAAGCATAAGGGACTCATCACACAGGAGCTGGTAATTGCATCTCATTGTGGGGTGTTATTTTTCATGTGCATAGAAGTTGGAGTAGTTTGGGCTGATATGGAGAGTACAGTGGCTTTAAATTGAACAAAAAATTAGGTACTTGTCCCCTAACTGCATTTTCTATGCTACTGTCACCAAAATGTTTACTAGAAAAATTTAAGCCTTGTACTAAGTGTCCTGATTTTTCAGGAATACTTAATAAATTCCCTCTAATAACCATGTTTAACAACCATTACAGATAAAAATATCCAAAAGTCTTGGAAATATCACCCCTTAATCTGTCCTTAGTTTGTTTAGGTGTAGCACAAATTACTAAAAAAATCTACTAAAGTTTTTGGAAGTGTTGGATTCTTACTTCTAAAATCAAACTACCTACTTGGATACCTATCCTGTCTTGCATCTCATGGGTTGTATTTCTGAGCTGATGAAATTTCATTTTTCAGTCATTGCTGTGACTATAAAGGAGGCTTTGAAGCTTGTTTAGAAGCTATAAACAGGACTTAAAGAAGCATTTCATGGACATATAGCGTATGCATAATACCCGCTTCTAAAGGCTCTCAGTCTTATAAAAAGAATTGAATATATTGAATAACATACCAAATAAAGCAAGGAGAATGAAGCAATAGAAGCAAGTGGATTTGCATTAGCCATGGGTCACAGCTGGGGAAAACAGTTTCTTTTTAAAAATTTTAAAAGTGTATTAATTTAAATAGCATTGCTATTTGCTCTGTCTCTTAGGTGATACCTTTATTTGTAATGCTGATAATATATGCTGGTTTGTGGGGAAAAAAAAAAAGCAAAGTATGAATCTTCTTACCTAACTGTTTTTAAAGTAGTTTATACACCTAGGGAACATGGCAATATCACCTTATGGTGTCTTCTGCCTTTTCTCTACTCAGAAAAGAACTTCAATCTGTGGCATATCAATATACTTTTATTCTCTATTGGTTTTGTATTTTTCTAGGGCTCTAAGGATGTTTGAAATGTATTTTTCACAGTGGATGATCTCTTATGCTCCATCCATTTGGTGAATTAAACCAGTATGATTACTATTAAACTTCATTACAGGTTTCAATGTGTTTTAAGGTGGTGGTGCATTTTTCACCAACTTTTATAGTATTGATTACAGAAATTACAACATAAAATATTTGCTACATTTGCTCATTGCTTTTATGGCAGAAATTAATATTTGCTTTCTGGTCCTCTTATGGGCTAACGTGGTGTGGTAAAAAGGTTCATTTAAGTACAAAGAGTGAAAAAGGAAAGAAGACCTTGGCCGCCTTCTAAGTTGTGGTGCATTGGATTCCCAGAGTGCACATGGGCAGGATTTGAGAGTAAATTTTGTCCAGAGTTGTGTCTTTACAAAGCATTTTTTTTTTTTTTTGTCAGCTGTATGTGTTCACAGAAAATGAGCAGTAAATGCCAGGAAATACAAATTTAGAACTGAATATGCAGCTCTTCAGCATCAGAGCCTAATCAAACCTGATTTTTTTTAGCTCAGTCATTAGTACCAGCCAGAATAATCTCTTGAGACTTGATAAAATTGGTTTGCGTATCAGAGACTACATTAAGTAGAAGACTGAAGAAGGCCAAGGTGAATCAGAATATGCAAGCTTAATTTTCCTTTATTTCAAATGTGCCCATGAATTGCGGAGGCAGTAAGTCATTATTTCACTGACTGTGTATTCATATAAAGCTCACATTACACTGGGCCCCGTCCTGGTTTTGTCATCTTTTAGAGCATTTATTATCACGCTGCTTGGAAGTCTTTCTGCAATCCACAGAACTAACAAGGTGTGAGGCAGACCACTCTGGACGTTAGGAATAGCAAATTATTTGAAAAGCTGAAACTCTTTCTAGAACAGCCCTGTCTGCACATGCTTTGGGCAGATTTCCTTCTCACTTGGCAAACTGCAGGTGCTGAGTAACTTGGAAGATTCATGTTGGCTTTTTTTGCTAAAAGACAAAGTACTTCTTGTTTCATAAAGGGAATGTGAGGTGGCAGAATGTGGTAACTGGATGAAGCAAGAGCTTGCCAGCCCCCACAGGAGACAAGGGGAAGACCAAAGGCTGGGTGTGAGAGAGAAGAGGAGTGTTCAGAGCACCTCAAGGGTACCATTGAGGGTGAAAGGGAGCTCAGCACTAATGCAGTGAGGTGAGGGGCAGGGCCGGGGGCTGCATGCCCACAAACTGACATGAAGTAATGCATATTTCAGCATAAATAAGACTGGTATTTGTCCTTCTATGGTGTGGATTTAGAATGTCCTTAATTTTCTGCTAGCGGCATAGTAAAAATCATAGGGAACCCAGTACCTCCCATCGGGGTGTTGCGGTGACTGCCATGAACTGCAGAGGTGCTGAGGGACACCGTGGGGCTTGATGTCCAGCCCTGCTGCTCCTCAAAGACAGGGAATGGTATTAGTTACCTGTTGCTGCTGAGTGACTGAAGCTTCGCTACTTCTGCTTGAGCTTTATCACCTCAAAAGCAGTCCATCCGCTGTTGTGTTCTCGGGAGGCCACCCCTAAGGATGCAGCCTGAGGCTCACTGTGCCAAGCTCTCTGGAAAGAAAACAGAGCATCTCATAAAGGTAAAACATCTCCAGACAAGAACATCACTTCTGTATATATAAAAAACATTCAAGATTTTAAAGTCAGGCATCTGTGGATTATCCTTGGCCTTACGCAGATGCTTTGTAAGCTTATAAATTCCTTCTCTCTATTGGTAAAATAATCCATTAATACTAACTATACTGGACTGTATACCTGTCATGGGTCCAGTCCTTACCATGACATTTTAAAGTCAAGGCGCTTGTATAGAAAACCTATTTTCAGTCATTTATAAAGGCTTCTAAAATTTTATTGGTGACAGTCTTTTTCCTTCTCAAATCACTGTATGGCCTCACCGATGGCAGCTGAAGTACAGACTCAGTCTTGCAAGCAATAGCTTCCATAAAATTCTGCTAAATTCCTTTTCATAAATTTTGCTGCAGTGTGCAGCAAAAACTGGGGAGTATATGTGTGATAGGAAAGTTTTATTAGACTTTCTTTAGGATGATCTGCACTATGCAATTACAGCTTTCATGTGTATAATTAATATATTCAGCCCAAATTCACTGCAAAAATGCTACACCACCTTCCATGTCTGTGTACTGTGTGATGTACTGTATATATTTTTGTGTGATAAATATACATATCAAGTGTAATTACAGTGAACATCTGTGAGTATATGTACACTGCTTTTCTTCACAATCATAACAGAAAAATTGAGGTAATTGATGATGATTTTTTTAATTAGTTATCCCAGCTTCTAATCCCATGATCGCTTTACACAAGGACAAAGCCAAGGGTGTTTTCCCTGAGCATGTATAACAGTCATTCCCACTACCAATCTATAATTATCTGAGCATAAAAGGAAAAGCCTTAATAAACAGGAAATTTACACCCTTATCAATGCTTGACAAAATTCTAGCCGTAATTTGATTTGACCATATATACAATACATGTTTTTATTTAAGTAATAATGGCTGAGGATTAGAACATTTCCTGAAAATTAATGGCTGGCTGAAAAATATTATAGCCCAGATTCAGTGAAGGGCCATTAATCCCAACTGGTCAATTCTCCATGAAATGCCTTATGTCAGGGGTCATTTGTTACATTCCCATTCCTCCCACCCACCAATAAAGAAGCAAAATTACTTTCCTCCTATGGCATTGCTGAGCCTTGAAGCAGCCACTGGAAGCCCCTGCTGGAAAGTGTTGCGGTTTCTGCCTGCTGGTGACGGTTTCATAGTGGATGAGTGATGGAGAACGATTCAACTATGGTCTTTCACTGTGTGTTATTTTACATCTCTTAAGTGAATAAAGCTCTTTAGGTTGCTTCTTGGAGCTGACAAGGGGATGAAGCAACTGCTGTGTTTCCCTTGCCACTAGAAAAGTCATGGCATTAGGAAGGTGGGGGGAGTTTGCACTCCACATGTATCATAAATCTGTCTCGTCTACAGTGGCTGACATCCTTCCAGGATCTTGTGTTTGTTCTGCTGTATTTAGTGACCAATGTTAAATCCTTGCAGCTCTAGTTTATTCTCTCTGAATACTTCATTCATTGTTGGTAAAACATGGTGTATTTATTGGGGCTACATGATACTGTTTCAAACTGGACAGCTGAGGTAGGTGTAGTGACTGTGGAAGAGAATTAATGAGAAAACAGAAAAATAATTGCAACAAGCTTTCAAGAAAAGTATTGCTAAATATTCAGGGTAAAAAAAAATCCTCACTTTTTTACATTCTTCAGAATTGGGTAAAAACACTGCATTTCCTTTTGCAAATCAGAATGAAAATCACATCTGTATATCATTATACGTGGCAAATCTGTCACCAGGATCTGTCACCCAGCACTTTCCCTCTCTTGCTAGCAAACACACCTTTACTGAGGAAATAAGCTCTAATGACAAGGAATGACAAATTGGGGGCAGAGGGAAAGATGACATCAAAAACCCCAACACCTCTTGGGCTGAACTGGTGTAGCTAAACTTTCAATCATAGCTCTGGCAGCCTTTTACTGTCCTTCCCAGTGTATACTGGGGCAAATCCACTTGCCCACTGGGGGCTTTTGTCACTGCTTTTCAGGATTAGGGAAGAAAAGGAGCCAGTCAGAGCCCATTCAGCCTGATCAACCTTTGGAGAGGTACACTCTAAGTGATAACTACTGACATGCTTCATTATGAGGTGGTTCCTTAGCTTCTAGTCTTGGAAGCTACAGATTTAATTTTAATTTCAGCCTGCTGCCTCATTGGAAAGAGGGGTGAGAGAACTGAGCTTTCACTCTTCCACTCATGGAATGGAGCAATAAACCTTTCCATTGTTAAAATTCTGAATTAAGAAAGGCATTACAAACACAAAACTGAAATTATGTTATTATTCCATTTAAGTAGTAGAGCTTAATCGGTTGACTTGGAATGGTCAGTCAGTGGATCTGTATAGAGGGAAGATGTAAAAAGTTCCATTTCAAGTGAAACAAGATTTTCACGATCTCTCAAACCTTGTAAAATACATGAAAGAAATACTGCATCTAGGTGTCTTGTGGCCTTCCCTAGAAGTCTGCTGTAGGGATCATGGTTTCAGAATATTGGATGGCAAGGGTACAGTAAGCTAAGGTGAGCCAAAATGTGTTTGACTCTGTTTCTTTAATCAAAGGGACTTGGATAATTTGAAACTTCTTCCATATCCCATATGCAATATATTGTTCATAGCACTTATCTGAAAAACACGACAAAGTAAAAGTGGATTTAATTCCACATTATTTTTATTTAGATGGATAGTTTTTTCAAGTGTTTTGTTGTGTAAACTGTGACTGGAGCCTCATTGTTGCAGAGTTTCACACAAGTGGTTCCATTGTGCAGCAGACTATTCACATGCATGGTTTTGTTCTGTGGATGCTGGCATTTGCAGGATCACAGCCATTTTTGCTAAAATTATTCTTCATCTTTAAAGCAAATCACTTCTAATGAAATTACATGAGCTTGATAGCAACACCATCAACCAGACTGGATTTGCCATGTGGTTTTTTTAATTATGGAATTTAATTATTTTTCTTCTAATATTTACTATTGAATTTCATTTTTATTTTGTTTTTATCACTTCAACATCCTAAATTTCAGGGATTCACTAGAAGGTGTCACATCATTATAACCTTTATTATGAAATATTCACAGTAATTACTGAGTTGATGCAAACTTCATTGTGAAATTTAAGTACTAGGAAATCTGGTGGTGATACTGTTTTACTCTTTGGATGTTCTTAAAATAAGTCAGAGTCAACAGACTGCAAAAATATGCAATTACAAGTTATTAGAATGCAGATTTTTGGCAGGAAGCCACTGTAGTCTCCTGTGTTCACAGCTGCCTATTTACAGCAAAACTGCCCTGAGCAGCCTGTCGTGGCTTCTTTGAGCTATTACAGCTGATGGGTCAGGGCAGTGGCCTCTCTGAAGACCAGGTTCAGTAACTTTTTACCTCCTGGGTCATAAGCTTCATTTGAAATTATTTTTTTAAGCAGGAGGGGTTGACAGTGGACCATCATCTTTTGTTCCCTGTCATGCTGATGGTAAGTCCAGGGTGCCTCTCCTGAGACTCTATGTGCTGTACCTATGTCTACACAGATGGTTCCTCGGATTAGAGTGTGGACCATTCAGCAACATAAATTTTGAATTACACTTTTGAGGTCAGTGGTACATGCATTTTCCCCAGTTGGAGCTGCCTTTAATCATTGCTGCCTTCACAGTTCTCTGGGAGCAGGGCATACTGGAATATTAACAAAGTGGCAGATGCTTTGCTTTAATGAAGAAATAAGCACTGTCATTTTACCTTCATCCTATCCCCCATAATGTCACTGGATGCCCCAGTGATTTTTTCTTTCTCTCTGCACAGTGACTTGGGAACAAAAATATGACCTACTTAGTGTAAAAAAAAACTTTCAAAGTTGATGCTCAAAGGCTTGTGTGCAGACATTCAACACCACTGCTGCCAGCCGAAAACTGCTTTGCCTATGGTTTAGCATCCAGGTAGGACCAATATGTGTTGGCTCTTTCTCAGCATCTATTTTTGCAAGGTACTTACAGTATGGACTTCTATTATTCATTTGTGCAGCTTCTCCCAAGAATCAAAGTTCTTTTCCCTCCATGAGACTGGCGCAAGCCATGAAAAGGAGGGGGAAGCTTATGCCAAATTAGGTGTGTAGCATCTAAACAGCAGGAAGCAGCAAGAGTGAG
The DNA here is from genome assembly GCA_013401135.1 of Cettia cetti. NCBI lineage: Eukaryota > Metazoa > Chordata > Aves > Passeriformes > Sylviidae > Cettia > Cettia cetti. Next base: position 26,911 of record VZUI01022917.1, read on the forward strand.
CAAGTCATCCTTGCTGTGAAATTGGGGGTGATGTTCCCAGAGTGTGGAGAGGCAGAAGTTCACATTTGTGATAAAGTATAATGAGAGCATCTCCCCTTGTAAAGCTTTGTCTTGTGATGTTAGGGGTTTTCTGGCTGTGTGAAGCAGATGTCATTAATATCAATGAGGGTCTGTAACAGTCTGTCACAGGACAAGTGGCATTTAGGGGGTTCAAGACTGAAACACAGCAGGACCATTAGAGAATATATTAGAAATGGGTGGTGTTATACAGTCTCATTATATATGGGCCTACCTGGTAATCCTTTAACTTGCTCCTCATAGAAATACCTTTCTTCTCTCTCAATAAAGTCCAGTCTGCATTGTCTCAAAAAACTCGAAATGTGTCCACCCTTTTATAGATTTTCCTAGATGATAATGCAGAGCCTAAATTTAAAGACATTAATTCATCACTTAAAAGCTTGTGTATGTCCTGGGAAATTTGTATGGGCAGTAACAGAAAATCTTACATTGATTTCTTAGAAGGAGGAAGATGCAGTGAAAATCCAAACAGAACCCTTTAACCTCCATGTGGTGGATGCATTCTGTGTTGCACAGGAGGAGGAGTTTTGAGGTTACCATGAGCAGAGAGAAGTGCATCAGAAGAGCTTCATTTTGAGGCTCCCTGGAGGTGCAAACATACCAGAGGAACTCCAGAGATGCCAAGCAGTGGTGTCATTGAACCACTGAATTGTCCTTCCCTGTACAGAGGTTCCTGAGACATCTCAGGAGGCAGGTTGGATGCCAGCATTCCATGCAGCAGCTTGGCACTGCTTTAGTTTATGCCTTTAGCCACAGCCCCACAGGCAGTTCAGCTGAGTAGGAGTGTATGGGCTTTTCTTACACCCTGGTGGAGCATCTCCTTGGCTGCAGAGTGAAACAGTGAGAGAAGGGTTCCAGCAGGGATCCCCAAAGATAAGGGATTGTACCCTCAGGAGCAAAGGCACAGCGCTCTTACTCTTGGTCATTTGGTGCAAGCATGATGCAATTAATGCCAAGATCATGGGCTCAAATCCCCCTATGGGCCGTTCAGTTAAGATTTGGACTTGATTGATCCATCTGGAGCCCTCCCAACTCACACTATTCTGTGATTCTGTGATTTGCACAAAGGACACTCCACTGATTTCTGTTTTGTGGATGGAGAAGTCTGCCTCTAAGCATGGTGGTGGGCATTTCCTGTGCTGCTGGTAATCATAATTTTCACACATGGGAAGAATGCTATAAAAATCAAGACTGGCAGAGGCACTGAAGAACACGAGGCTACTTCCCTTCATTATTTACTCCCAGGCACTTTTCCTCATGCAGTTTTAAATGTCCTGAAACAAAAGAACATTAAATATGAGGCTCGAGGTCTGGTACCATGCAGAGACTCGTCCAGTGATTGAGGAACAAAGTGGAGAAAGTCTTTTCTGTATGCTGTAACTTAGAGGCTGAATCTCCACAGGAGAAAAGACAGGGAGTCTGAGTGCTTTCCCAGAAGAGAGTAGGTTTTGATTCCCAGAGAAAATAAAAAAAGAAGTACCACGCTGGTTTGGTATGGGATTTCAGGAGCTCTTGGGCAGGTCAGTGATGATGCTGGAACCAGAAAAGTATGTTGTGATCAGGGCAAGGAGAGGAGCAGTGCTGGGTCTTAGGGCACAGGGTGCTTGAGGAGATGCAGGGCCATCATGTGCTCCTTCTGCATCAGTGTTGGTTGGTACAGAGTAAACAGCAGCTTTGGCCATTTAGATATATTTTGGGCTAAGATGGAAGGAGGCAAACTTGCTTAGTATTCAGTAGGCCCCCGTCTGGGTGCTCTTCCCCATTTTCTCTTCAAGTAATCTATTACCATATCTCAAGAGAAAAATGACCCCAATCTAAAGATTAATAGAGCAGTGTGTGGAAATTTCCAGTGATGTGTATGAAATTCAATCTTTTTGTTGCTGTATGCACTGAGGTGTCCTTTATCAGCAAATCTCTAGATCTTAAAAAGTAGCCTGATTATTGGAGAGGGCAACAGACAATTTAGGGCACATGGTGTTTTCTTATGACAGGAGCATTGCTGTGAAGTACAGTAATTTATGTTGATAAATTGTGGCCATCAGAATGTCTTGAACACTTCATTGGATGAATTTCTAAGCATACATCTCTCATTTTAGCTGTGGATGGGTAGAAAAGGGGTATTTGAGAAATTGGGGAAAGGATAACTTGCTAGTAATATTTCTTGAAAAGTAGCAAGGGACTTTCAGATCTTCCTAGAATCAGCTCATTGTCACTAGGGTCAGATCAACCCAATTTTGGTTTAAAGTGACAACTTAAGAAACTTCCCTCCTTCATAACAAAGTTGCAACAAAAAAGAGGGAGCCCCCAAGACTGAGTAGGTTTTGAACACTACATCTTTCCTAGCAAAGGTGTTTTGGTTTTGCAGTTGTATGTGCATGCCAAAATGTAAAGCTTTTTATATCAAGAATTAAAGACACTGCAGGGTCCACATGTTATGGTGAGTGGTCACAAATTTCTCTGTCTTTTTTCCATCACATTACATGGTCAGAAGTTTTAAAGGGAGTTCTTTAGACTTGGATTCAGTACAACACAGGTTGGGTACTGAGGTTTCACTGATAACAGTGTGTCATGAATGTAGGTTAAGCACATGATTTAGTTCCTCTCTGAATTGTAGCCTGCAGAAATGAACAGCGAAGTAGACTGAGTAGATAAGGTCCAAATTAGATATGAAATCACCCTAAAGATGTGTGCATGTCTTGCAGTTGCAGTTGTCCCTGAACATGGTAGTGAATGTACTCAACTGGCCTGAAGATTTGTACTCTTTGAACCCCATATCCCTAAGGAATGATAAAGAGGCCTACCAGGTGTTTTCAAAGCAGGAAATATATTCAGTTTGACCTGTCATGACCCATCTTGACTTGCAGATCTTTTGCAGAGATGGCCCTGGATTACAGAGGTTTGAGTTCTATGATTTTCAGAGGGATAGATGCTGAAATTAGTCTCCTTAGCAATTACAAGGTTTTGAGGAGATGTTTTGCTGTCTTAGTGCATTATGATTGCATGCAGGACTTGTTAAAATACTATTTTTATTAATGCTACATCAAAGTGTGTGTGCTGTGGCATGTGGTCTGTTATTAGTAACTGTAGAAAATTGGGATTAAAACAAAAAAACCTCAAACCTTTTTTTTTTTTTTTTTCTGGAAGAAAAGGTTTCTGAATTGACAGAGATAACTACTGTGCATGTAATTTCCTAACCTTATCTCCTATTACTTTGTTGTACTGAGCTGCTTGCATATATGCAGCAGGAGGGAAACTACAACATAACCTGTTTAGTAATGATGGGAGTTCCCTTAGGCTGAATGCCTATTCTTATGAGACACTTGTAAAACTTTCCAAACAGCAGCAATGAGTAACGATTCCTAGCATGCCTTCTGGAGCTCTGGAAAAGGGTTCTTTTACTCATAACTAAGAATAAGAGCCAGTTGGGATTTGTTTGTGTAAGTCTTTTCCTCTGATATATATTGCTATCTCAAGTTTTGCCACAAGTATCTTATCAATCGTTGTATTTCTGCCCCCCCCCCTCCCCTTTTTCTTTTTCCCCAAAATTTCAGCTTTCCATGCCAGTGGTCCAGAACCTAACAGTCTGCTGAAGATAAACTAAGATATAAACTAAGATAGGATGTCTCTTAGGCATGTACCATCTCCTAAAGCAAGAAAGTGAGAGAGTCCATATTTTGAGTTAATTTTTCTAGTGGAAGGAAGTTTCTCTGGGTTTTAACTTGCATTTCAATGCAAAAAACCAGCACTGATAGAATCAATTACAGTTTTTTCTTCTGTTTTCAGACCCAAACTCAAAAAGCGCTAAAGCATCAGTGCACTTTTGCCTGGTACATTGCAATGTTATTGAATCATTCACTAAAAATTACAACTGACTCCACAGTGTAAGGGAGAAGGAAAAGAGAAACTGTCAGGCAAGTTCTGACTCACCTTAAATGTATAGATGAGGAGCACAGTGTATCAGAGGAAGTGCAGATAGGACTAGGCCCTGGGGTTTATATTCACATTACATGGCCTGTTCATACATGTGAAGGAGAAGTACACTGTCAGCCGCCTACATTTATTAATTATTTTCTGTTTGGAGAAGATTAAGTTTTGAGGAAAAACATCCAGCAATCATGGGGGTACTATTTATATCATCAGAAACTTGAATCAACTTAACTGACTTTCATGATTATTATTATAAAACTCAGAAACTCTTATCTCCTCCACTGTACACGTCCTGTGGTAATGAGGAATTCTTTTTTTTGCCTTCTCACTTCTGCTTCTTCACACAATACCCAACTTAACTCAATTTTCCTCTCCTCTTCTCCTCTAGCTGTCAATCATTGTCACATTCCTTTGCATCATATGCATCAAGAACAGTTTTTTCCATCAAGTAAGCCAATTCTAAAGCTGCCTTCCCAGAGGCTACACAGATTGTGCAAGCTGGAGCAGCTCAGGAAAGAGTAAACTGGACAATAACAAAGGCTCCCAGAGCTGCATCTGCCTGCCAATCTCTCATGCAAGCCTTTGCACAGTGCTCTATATGGGCCGTTCCTCCAGGGCCAGAATGGTGTGTGAGCTGGGCCAGCAGACCTCCTGTCCACACCATTAATCACATCAGGGAGGGGGGAAACGGCTCATTACACTGCATCAGTGATGTTGCCCATTCTGTGTTCTACAAATTACAGTGTTGCGTTCAGCATCCCCTGACTTCTGAAGTCCGTGAGTCCAGAGAGGGAGCAAAACTTCTTAACAGGAGTGTTTACCTGGGAGCAACAGAGGTTAGGCAGCAAGCTGCACTTAGTGAGTTTAGACAGCTACAGCAGGGCAAGCTTTCCAAGGCATGTTTTTTCTACTGTTAGATCTTTGGTAAGTTTTCCTTCCCTCTCCCAAAATGATAGATTTAAGGGACTTTCCTGTTCTGATGCATTGTTTTCAAACCTCTCAGTCCATTTCCAGTTAGTTTTTGTGTGAGACTTGTGTAAGGCATCCTTCATGGCTGACTGATTTCAGGTATAATTGAGTAAGAACTTCCTGCAATATTCAGGTGTTCCTTAAAGGTCCTGTGCTTTGCTGGAGAATGCTGTGGTTATTCATGGATACTCTTTCAGAGCAGCAGAGATTTATCTTGCTGGCTGCCAATGATATTAGAAGTCATATAACTACATTTTTGCTCACAGCTTTTAAACATGATACTTTATTGGTCTCTTTTATGCTTAAGGACCTATAAATGAGCCCTTCAAAATCTGTATCATCCAGGTTCCACTCTTGCACATGGCATGACAAACCTCTTGCTGCGTCCTGACCTCAGTGCTGCAAGGCTCATCAATATCCATTCTGTAGAGAACCATCCAGTTCTCCTGGAAATGTTGGTGTTTAACATGCTGTTTTCTTAACCCCACTCTCCAGTAAGCTCTAAGCTCTTATCAGACTTTCCTCCTGATTTTGCGCTTCACAGTGAAGTGCTTTCCTTGGTCTCATGAAGGCTGCCTTGTAGTGTGCACACATGTGGTACTATTTTGACACTATTGAAATAAGCCTGCTTGTTTCTAGAAGAGCAGCGCTGCCTATTCTGGAACAGACACAGCTTTTGATAGGTGGCTATGCCTTAAATTACAAAGTAGCTGTATCAGTTCAAAGCCCACCAAGCTTCATGTTGGGTTCAAAGCTTGCATGAGACATCTCTGGGTTCTGAGGGTTATCTCAGGGTTACACCAGCTTCTTCCTTGTCACTGGATGTCTTGTAGTGATACGTAACTATATCCTTCTAAAAGGAAATTGTGATATTAAGAATATGTGCCTATATTAACATATTCCAAGAGGTGGAATAGTGCTGTAGGTCTCACTTGCTATGAGACTTCCTGAAACATAAAAAGTGTTTACTCTGGTTGAAATATCTGAGGATTAATCTTCAGATATGTCACTATGTTCTTAGGTATTCCTGTTTACTTTGTAATCCCATAGACATCAGCGATAGAGTAGGTTTTGGGTGTTGTAGGATGTTTAGAATAGTACAGCAAAGAAGTGCTGTTTTTTCTGTCCTTTTCAATACTTCTAAGGAAGATGTCAGTTTGAGAGGTATTTAAGCTGGTAAGCATAGTTTCTAGAACTAACAGAAGTTTTTAATAGTAATTTAAAGTTTGCTTTTCCTCTGAGATAATTTTGCTTTCAGCAAAATTTTCCGTATCTACAAAATAAAAAAAGTATTTCACATTTAATGATTTTAAACAACCAGTGAAATAGTTTATGTCAATGAAATTCTGCTAGGTATTGTATTTTTTGTGAAATGACTACAAAATAAACAAAAACAAGAGCGGAAAATATTGAGTACAACAAATGGCCAGGATGGAAAAGCAATGTCAAATAAGATACAGTCATATTTCATAGAATCATAGAACAGTTTGGTTTGGAAGAGACCTTACAGTTTATCTAGTTTCAATCCCACTGTCATGGGCAGGGACACCTCTCACTAGACCATGTTGTTCAGAGCCCCATCCAACCTGGCCTTGAACATTTCCAGGGATGGAGCATCCACAGCTTCTCTGGGCAGCCTGTTCCAGTGTCTCTCACCACTTTGACTTTGAGTTCAAAATATAATTCAGAAAGGTAGCTTTCTTAGCTGTTGATAGGAATGTTTCTCCTACAGTACCCCCCAGACACTGACAATTAGAGAGAAGTTACAAATGTTTGAAGATGACAGTAATTTTAGGTAAGATAAGGAACATTCTAAGCTAAAGACAGGTTTACCTTATAGAAGCTCCATGAGCCTAAAAAAATAGGCTGTTTGAGGACGTACTTCCTTTCTTGGCAATTGCAGCCATCGTGTTCTTTTAACATCAAGTGCTGTTGGCAGCAGACAAGCTGTAGTGTAGTTGGTGTAGGTCTTTTATTTTACATGTGACTGTTGGATTTGTAGTTCCTTTTCCTTCCCACTTCTTGCAGTGTGTTAAGGTAGTTTATTGGGAAGTTAAAAGCCAATGTCAAGTCCTCTGTACAGTAAAACTGAGAGTCTGCTGACATGCATCACTGTGCCATGGTGTGACTGTTGCAATCCATCTTGACCAGTGTGTTTGAGTTGAGCTACATATAATCAATTGTGCTCTTAAAACTTTAATGTCTCTGACTGCACCACGTAGCACTACATTAATTTAGTGGTGCATTCAGCCTCTGCATTTTAGGTCCAAGGGCTTACACCACCTGGCCTGGGCAGTGCCTGACACGGCACTGTGTGATTAATGCAGAAGCCTTTCCTTCCTCTCAGCCCAGGCAGAAAGCTGGCTACAGCCCTGCTGAGGCACTCCTCCCTAGCGTGGGAGCAGCCAAAGAAAAGATCCTGCAAGGCACTGAATCCTTGCAGGTGGCCTGGAAGTGCATGGCATCTTTCTGAGTGTAAGGGATGAGTAGCAAAGCCAGTTTGCAGAGGGGAGAAGAGGGTGGGGGGCAGGGCTAAAAAGGCTTTTCAGGTCAGGAGAAGGAAACACACCAATATGAAGAGCATTATTCATATTGGAAATCATTACTGGAAATCAATCAGATTTTTTAGAGAGTGCACAGCCAGCTAACAGATTCTCAGTAGCGAGTTTTCCACTTGAATGAAGTTTTTGACAATCAATGAGACTTAGGACTTGCCTCTAATGACAAATCCCTTTTTTCATTTTGGGACAAACATTATATAGGAGCTGTTTGTATTCAGCAGCATTGATAACAAATCTTAACCTTGCATCCCCCCAAAAAAACCACTGTAAAAGCAAACAACCCGGAACATTAAATGAGCCGTATGCAATGACTTACTGATTCATATACATGGTAGATACCCCTCCCATGGCCTTCCTGAAGCATAGGGCTCTAATGCTGGGTGAAGTGGAAAAAGGGACTAATACTAGAAATACTAAAAGAGGCAGGGCTGTGTAATAAGGTACATTTTTGGGTTTGTTTTTTTTTTTTTTCTGAAAAGCTGACTTTAAAGGTTAGAAAGAAGGGAGACTGGAAAGTGCAACAGGCAGCACTGTTTCAAAAGCAATCCTTTATTTTTTGGAGGATATACAGAACCATCTAATCCAACTGAGTGCCTCTGAACTATAAACAGTGTAGCTTGCAGTCTTCTGTTGACTCTCATGTTCTGTCTCAAGGGTTGTAGCACATAAACGATGCTGGACTCCAGTGAACAAGTTTGGAGGAGCCACAGTTCCATGAATGTCAACAAATGTTCTAAGTTTAAGATGCGAGTTTGAAGATAAATGGAATAGTATTAATAAGCAGCAGTAATAGCTTTGTAATTGAAATAGTATAGACATTAGAAGTACATAGTGTGTTAGTAATCACATTAATTATTTGTTATACAGAAAGACAAAGTGATAAAATTAAAAATCAAAAAGCTTAGTTGTTCACATGCAGATCTAGGGGAACATTTTGTAACAGAAATAATTGCTTTTGCTTCGTCCTCAGGGTGATACTATCTGTGTCTAATTGTTTTTTCTCAAGAAAGCAAAGCAATCTAAAATTCTAAGTAATGCACAGGAATAGTAGGGGTGAAAATAACCACATTTTAGAAACCTCATACAGCACCCCACTCCAACACTGAAAGAAAGCAGTGCTGCTACGAAGGGTAAAGATTAATGGAATTACTTTTCTATCAGAAGCATAATAGTCTTTATTAGTTAGTTATGTGTGCCTAGAAGAGATCAGCCATCAGGGAGAGCAAGTAGATGAACATGTACCTTGTGAGCTGTAAGGAGCAGATCAGTGTGGGGTTTTTTAAATAATAATTACCCCCTTCCAGAGTAATGTTTTAGACAAAAGCACAGCTGCTTTATTAATGGTGCCTTTTGTACATAAGGATGAATATTCCAGTTTGTTCTCTTCATTTTTTGCGTAAATGTTATACCACATTTACATAAAAACTCTGCTAGGAAATGCTGCCATTCACTGTTAAAGCTTGCATAATAAAATTGTTTGTCAGGGATTTAATTTGATTGAAGTTTATTTGTGCTAGCAGCTCAGAGGGGCTGCAGCTTGCTTTCAAGCCTGGCGATACCCTTGTCCTGGGCAGGCCATAATGCAAACAGCTGTCCTGAGGTTCAGTGTGGCAGGGCACATATCTTTTTTTGTACCTTGACCATTGCTCAGAGGTGAAGGCAGATGTTTGCTTCCTTGTGGTCAGAGGAGCTCTTTGAGCACCAGATCCACCATTCTGGCACAGTTCAATAGTTTCTCTGCTCTGCCAGCTTGATTGACATCTTGGAGAAAGTAACTCTTGGTCAAGAGAGTGTGGGGCTCCTGGGGGCCACCCAGGAATCTGAATGGAGCAGCTGTTCTGGTGGGAGCTGGACTTGGCAGGCGAAGGGTTTAAATATGCAATGTGTTGGACCCTTCTGTAGTGGGTTGACCTTGGCTGGTTGCCACTAAAGCCTCTCTATTACTCCACCCAAAACTGGACAGGGGACAGAAAATATAGTGAAAGGTTCATCAGATGAGATAAGGACCAGGAGATAACACTCACTGATTACTGTCATGGGGATATTTAGTTTATTAATAAAAAAATCAGAGCAGGATATTGAGAAATAAAATGTCAAAAAGACTGTTACCCCCACCCCTCCCTCCATCTCGGGCTCTTCCTCATCCCCACCAGCAGTGCAGGGAGACAGGGAATGATGGTTATGGTTGGTTCATCACAAGTTATTTCTGCCACTGCTGAGGTAGAGGAGCCCTTCTCCTGCTCCAGCGTGGGGTCTTTCCCAAGGAGACAATCCTCTACAAACTTCTCTGAGTCCATCCCACAGGCTACAGTTCTTCACAAACTGCCCTAGCGTGGGTCCCTGTCCGCAGGGTGCAGTCCTTCAAGGACACGCTGCTCCAGCGTGGGTCCCCCACAGGGTCACAAGCTCTACCAAGAAACCTGCTCCAACATGGGCTCCCCTTTCCATGGGTCCACAGATCCCTGCTAGGAGCCTGCTCTAGCATGGGCTTACCCCAGGTTCACAGCCTGTTTAGATCATCTACCTGCTCTGGTGTGGGACTCATCCACAGGCTGCAAATGGATCTCTGTATATCCTGGTATCCCAGGATATACAGAGATCCCTGCAGGGACACAGCTGCCTCACCATAGTCTGCACCGCTGCCTCACCATGGTCTGCACCACTGCCTGCAGGGGAATCTCAGCTATGGCACCTGAAGAACCTCCTCCCTCTCCTTCTTCACTGACCTTGGTGTCTTTGAAGTTGTTCCTCTCACATGTTCTCATTCCCCTCTGACTGCAATTATATCTGTGCAATAACTTTTTTTTACCCATCTTAAATCTGTTGTTACAGAGGTGTTACCATAATTTCTGGTCAGTCCAGCCTTGGCCAGCAGTGATCTGTTCTGGAGCTGGCTGGTGTTGGCCCTGTTGGACATGGAGGAAGCTTCCAGCAGCTTCTCACAGAGAAGTCACCCCTGTAGCCACTCCACCAAAACCTGGCCACGCAGACCCAATACAGCCTCCCAGAGTTCAGAAGGTGTACTTTGATCTTTGCCATTGTTACTGCACATTGGAGCTAAGGACTGAGACTTTACAGAGCTTTGTCAAATCATATTTAATTTAATATTGGCACTGATGCCCAGTGATGAAGCAACATGTACAGCAGAACAGGACTCTGGATATGGTGCTGAGCTAGTGCTGGCAGCAGCAATAAGAAGACAGCCTGCTTAAATTTGTTTTTCAGGGCAAGCTAGGAACTGGCTTTAGATCAACTCCCTTAGGAAAATCATATCCCCATCAGAGAAAGTAGAGAAGTGCTAAATTCTTGGGAGACTTGCTGCTGGGGACTCTTCCTACACAGTGGTAGGCGACATAAGCAGTTGGCCAAGACTGTTGCAAAATATTTATGGCGTTGCTGCTGTTCTCCTCCATGAAGGGATTGAATGAGATCCCCATTTCACTCAATATGTGTAGGTATTTACTGAGCAAATATCTATATACCAGTATTTCACCTACAGGTCCAGTTTGATTGATACAGAAATAATCATTGTGTCTGCACATTTTTGCAAATGATGGGAACAATGGTATGCATACAGAAGCTGAAAAACTTGTATTATGAATGTGTTTTAAAATCCTCTTTTACTGCTTCTTCTTGCAAATATAGTCATCTAAATGTGACAGGATTTATCAGGAGTCCAAAGAATAGATGAGAAAAATAATTAACATTGTGTTCTGGTTAACTAATATCACACTTTAAAACCTGTTGAAGGATATACAGGGGTTTGTGAGAGAGGGTTGGGTTTTTTTTTTAATTTTTATATGAAATGCTGGAAAATTGCTGTAGCTAGAGGTGAATTGTTGATCTTGGTCAGTCCTGGATCTGGTTGTATTGAAACACTTTCTGGTGTTATTTTGTTTGAAGCCTGAGTACATGGATGTAGTCACCTAGCCCTGAGATTTGGGTGACGAAAAGATTCCCTCTCCTTCCTCTTCCCATCTGTCTGCCCAGTCATGAGGAATGTGAGGAATTTCACTCCTTTCTGCAGCACTGTCTGTGGTCAATTGCTAGGATCATTTGGTTACCTTTCTCTAACAAATTCAGTAGATTTCACTGCTACATGCATCATATCAACTTGACAGCTAGCAGCTTTCAAAATAGCAAGTATTTTTACGTTCTTTGCTGTCATGTCAAACCAGAGCTTCAGACCTAAATGCTGTGACAGAACACCATTGTTTTTAGCTAATCTCAGGTTTCAGTGTTGCACCAGATTGCCATCCTCAGCTTTGTGTGACTAAGTAATGCCCCTAAAGATGACAGTGCAATAGGATCATGTGTGCTATGAGGTGTCTTATGGACAAGTTAGCAGTAAGACAATTCATTAGCTGATGCATCTCAGTACTACTCTTGCCCTTTTTCTCATGAGAATAGTGTTCTTTATCTCACAACGTGAAGTAGAGACAGACCAAAATAGCAACAACTTATTTTGTCTAGTTTATATGCAAAACCTCTAGAGCAGTGACTGTCAAACTGAAGCTACATTTTATTTCTGCAGCTGTTTTTTTAGTGCTCTAACACTATTATTAATAGTATCTGTCACCTGTACAGCACCTCAGAGTTGTAAGTAGTTTGAGAAACATTATACAAAGTTAATGGAAAGCATCAAAAATTAAGTAAACACCCTACTTCTTACTGGCTGAACTCAATTCTTAAAATTACTTTGTAGCCTGGCGTTGCCTTTAGGTTAGTGAAACAGTCTTACAGACAGCTATTTCCCTGACTTACTTTATATTTATGTTTTTGCTAAATCACTCCTGTTAGAATTTTATCACATTTAGACCAGAAAGGCACTACTGAAAACAGTGTGTAGTTTCCTTGTCTAACTTTCCTTTAACTAAGTTAAGACACTTAAGTGATCTTGAACACATACAGAAGCACATCTTGTTGGTAGTGCTAAAATGCTGCTAATAGCTGTAGGAACTCCGTACAGTTAATGATTCTTGTTGATCTTGGTGAAGCAGTAATAGCAGCAGAGACCTTAGTGTAAAAAGCAGTCTTTCTTAGCATCATTTTTATCAGCTTATCATTTTAAACTCCCACCAAGCAGGTGATGTGACAGGAAGAATTTGAGCTGTTCTTGCAGTACCACCATTACAAAGCTAGAAAAAATATATGGAAAAAAAAATTGTGCTGGAAATAAATTTGAAAACTTCTGACATTCATTTGCATTTCTGAAGGCTCTCTGAACATGGGTGGTTTCTATCTGGGGTAGAACACACGGTTCTGTTAATATATTTTTTTCTCTTTTTAAATGAAATTGTGAAGCTTTGACAGCTTTTAAGCTTTTCTTGTAACCTCCTAAATTCCCCCCAGTGTGAGGCCAGGCAGGCTGTGCTGCAGAGCCCTGGCCAAGAGTCTTTGCCAGCACCTGAACCAGTGGAAAAGCCATCTGGCCCTGCCTGCTGGCCCCCTCTTCCTCCCATATCCTCTCAATGCTTTCGTAAGTCTGCTTGTATGAATGCATTGAGATTATAAAACCATTGTTTTGTGCCACAAAACTAGGTACCCAAAGTTACAATACGTATAAAAAATTCCCAGTGCAATTTCTGCTTATTTAAAACTCCCCTTGGCCCTGAGGGAATCTGACTACCAGGCTAGTCAGCCCCTCCCAGCAGACTCAGCAAACCTTTATGGTACTTCCGTTGTATCAGTATTGAAAATAGTTCATGTTTTATTATAAATTACTGTTATTTGAAACTTCCAGTTTTTCAGTTCCCATTGCACAGAGATCAAGTACCCAATTTTTCTTTTGTATCCGTCAGTGTAAATCAAGATTAACTCCAGTGAAGTCAGCCTAACCACAGGTGTAAACCTAGGAGGAATGAAAGGAAAATAAGTCCAAAAACTATGTGGGATTTTTATTTTTAGATAGCAAAATTAGTGCTGCTGTTCTGCAGACACAGGGTGACCTGCAAAGTACTAGTTCATGCATTCCTAATGTATCTCCATCTAAATGCAGATTTTTGCTCCTAACACAGAACTTCAGGGAAATCCTCTCCAGATAAACTGTAAAAGGATACCAAATGGTGATTCAGTATTTCACTTTAGCTTGTGTTTCAGCTTATTGATCTTAATTTTCTATCATTTTGATGCAGCATTTGCCTAGGGGGAAGAGGATTACATTCACTATAATAGGGGTTTTAATTAATAATTAATTATTTTAATATACCCCACATCCATGCCAGAAGTGGCAATCTGGTTGTATTGCTTTCCTTGTTTCTATTTTCAGTGGTGGAAACCAGCAAGGTGTGACTACATATATTTCAGGAAGTAATTGAGACACAGTGGAGAAAAGGAAGCATAGCATAAATATCACAGTGTCTATGTGGGACATGCTTAACATGATAGTATTTTGTCCTTAGTCATCTGTGGTAACAGCAGTAAGACTCTGACATGATTTGGTTTTGCCATATATGACAAGTTTATGATGAAGTTTTTCTCTGCACCTGCCTCCCTCATGGATTGCTCCAGTGCCCCTTGTAAGATGTACATGAAACCTTGATTGATATATTTTTTTAGATACATAAGCTCTCTTCTCTGGACTGAACTTTAAGTGTCCTAAATAATACAATAGAACATAGAAATTATGTTTTTAAGTCTACTAGATCATGAATACAATATAGGAATTACATGATGATGACAGTGTTTTTGCAGCCCATGACATGATGACCTCCAATCTAGTTATAACTAGGCCACACTATTTCTCAGTTTCCAGGCTGAAAGCCAGCAGCATATGGATTGCAAACAAGGCTTATGTATCAGCCACTCAAAAATAACTAATTTTCAGTACCAGCCACTAAAAAATAACTCCCTAGTGTGGTAGATGTATAGGGAGGATGAGATTTTAAAGTAAGTTTTAGGTTTGGGTTTTTTGATTATTTATGTAACTTAGTTACAAAGGGTGCATTCTGTTATCATTTCCAAATGTTGTTCTTACATCCATAAGATTCATGAATTTTCAAAATTTTACCTCTGAGATTAACATTTTTCATATGGCATCCTAGGATTTGTATTTTTTTTAATTATCAAAGTAAGCGCAATAAAATATTGCTCTTTGAAAATTGCCAGGCTTGTGGTTACTGAGATCTCTTCTATCATGTGATTTGGTCAGCAAAACAGATACCTAAGAAGTAATGATTTTTGAGATTATGCTCCCTTGGGAAGCTCCCCTACATGCCCTCAGCTTTCTTCTCTTAAATTATGTCCAACATTCTCAAACCGTGGCAGATTGAAACACCATCTAAACAAAACAAAAACTGCTAGAGAAACATTCTTCCACTACCTCATCAAAGTCAGTCCTCTCCAAGCCAGTGTTGAGGTCTGAATAAGTGGTATGCTGCAATCTATTAGAAATTTGTTACTGGTAAGAACATAAGGTACATCATAAAAAACTGTCTCATGATAGATTTTGTTGGTGGGGGGGATACTGGTGGAGGTTTTTTCCTCCCACTCCAAAAAAAGGCAAAATACTAAAAGCATTTGCTTTTAGTATTGAAGTCCTTGGTGACTTGATAGATGGAGTGTAATGAAAAAAAACTATAGCTAAATGGAGGAGCTGGGTATCTTTCTCATCAACAATCCATTATCAGTGAACACAGTTTAATTGGAACCAAAGCACTAAACAAAACTTCTAATGCTGCGGGGTATTTCAGTTAATCACTTAAGGGTTTATCCAAATCAACTCTTTAAATTTCCCGCAAAAACCAAGAGACTGCAATTGGTCAAAAATAAAGCTTTCAATGGTCCAAAATAAAATTTAATTATAAAATTATAAAATTATAGAACTTCCAGAATATTTGAGATTTGGAATTTTTTTTAATCATAGTATGGAATCTTTTATTAAAATTTGATTTGGTACCCAATTATAGCAGAACTATAAATAAAAAAAAAAAGAAAATAAAAAGGTGGTTTTCTTGGAATGTGTATCTTGAAAAGTAATCTCAGTAATGAAAATGGGTGTTGTAATAGGTTTTCTTTTTCCCCCAAGACTTAAGGTCTTGCTAAGACTTCACAAATAAGACTGAAAATCATTTTTAACAAAGGGAATGCATCAGGTGTGAACTGATAAAAACTTACCACTTCTTTGACCTTGTAAACTTCCATCGGAATGCATGACACAGCAGGAAGTTTGCCTAGCAGCAATAGGTTTGCGCATCCTCTTATTTCCTTTACCGGCTCAAACCAAGGTTTTCACATTAATTACTGTTCATTTATTGAATGGAAAACATGCATTTTTAATTATGCTAGTTGAAATGCTGGCTGGTTGTGAAATCAAGTGCTTGGATTTGGTCCATTCAGGCCACATGAATGAGCAGTACTGTTTCATAGTTTTTGCATTTTTTCATTTCAGCATTTCACACTGATCCTTGACCAGCAGAAAACCTGATAAGATTAAAGGCTCCATCTAGTGGGCAAGAATTTTCTATTAAAACGGGGGGGAAAAAGGCCCTCATTTTCACTTGATTTTATGCACTAAGAAATACTGCTTTAGATTTTGTTTCATTAAGCTGCCATGTTGTTGTTAATTCTTGCCTTCTGCAGAGCCATTATTTTATATGCAAAGCTGTGAAACATTAAGTATTATTCTGAGTCTTGAGCAAGAAGCAATAAATGATACTAAATGAGTGGGTTTATACAGCAGTTCATCAACAAAGTTCTTCCTCCCCATCCCCTTCAAATTTCAGTATTTGTAATTTGTGTGTCAGCAAATGTTTTAAGCTTTTTATTTAAGCTTCTTTCCTACTTAAAACTCATTGGAAACATTCACAGCTTGACCTCAGCACTTAACACAGTATTTTGGGAGGATTTTTACTCAGGGAACTCTACCCATGTGTTACCTCACCATTAAATGACCGGCAAACAGAGAAATCTGTTTCCTGACAAGACACAGCCCCTGTGGCTTCTGCTGTGTCTTTCAAAGGCAAACACCAAAACTACATCCTGGCATTTGTCTAGGTGCTTGCCTGGTACTGTAGTGCGTCCAAAAGCATCCTGAGAGAATCTAGCACCTTTATTTTAGGTACACATTTGATCTAGTGCAGTAGTACTGGGGTTTTCCTCTTTTTGCTGGATTTCTGCACTGCATTGCAGTTATGCTCCCAGCTCCTGAGCTTCAAAATGGCAGGACTCTTCCATTTGCAGTAGTGAAACTTGGGTGTTAGTCTCTCATTCCAACAAATTCAGCTAGCAGCTGAAACCTCCTATTCAGTTCGCTTCAAGCTAATAACAAGCGTAGGAGCAGGAATAAGTAGCACCAAGTACAGATTTGGCTGAAGAGACAGAGCTACATATCCTGGCTTTTGTCCAAATATACTTCCTTTTAAAGCCATAAAACCTGGCAAGATCAGTTCCTCCTGTGCAGCCTCCAGCAAGGAGTAAACAGTGTGATATGCATTCTAGTAATGCGCTACACCCAAGTTTTAACTATAGCCAGCATTCATATCCAATGCTGGAAATGCATCCCCTGTGCAAATCACAATATAGTTTACTAAGTTTTGCGCTCCTTTTGACCACAGGGAGATCTTCCTTTGCAGTGGGTCACTTAGTAACAAATCCAGAGGATTTTTACTTTGGTATTGGGAATCCTGATAGGTCACACACACTTGCATATCTTCCAGAACAATCCTCCTCAGCTGCAGCTCCATGGATGTGTTTGAGGTGCCCGTGGATAAGAGCAGTCATTTGGCTTGTTTTACAGGCTAAAGCAAGGGATAGTATTAAGAGTTCTTACTCTGAACCTTTCTGTGAGCAAGGACTACCACAGAACTGAGTAGTGCTAGAGTGCCTTTGAGGAAGTTGGTATGTTTGCAACATGCAAACGATGCCATCTCAAAAACAGAAGAAATGAAAGGTAGAACTTAAACTATTTGCTGTTTTTTACAGTAATGCCACTTGGTTTCTAATGTACACAAACGCCTACCTCACATGAAATAGAAGATGCAAATCCCTTAATTCAAAGTTGTTAAATATCACTTTTAACTGCTGGCCTTCGCTCAATAACTGTTAATGTTTTAAAAGATTATATGCTTGTTGCTGAGTTAAAACAAATCCCAAGTTTAGAACTACAGTAAGATCCTTTGTTTTACTTTAAATACCTTTTCTACACTAGTACTTGAACTGATACTAATGAAATACAAATTTCCAGATGTGAAACTCTGAGGATTAGCTGACAAACTGCTTTAATAATATGCTGTGAACTCAAACTGTAATTTGAGGATTAATTTATTGCCTCTTCAGGTCATTGAAAAATCTCATACAAGCCTTCTAACTAGATAATTTATATCTGGGTTAGATTTATTCAGCTACTTTTTTGTTCTTTGTGGGAGCAGTGGTCTTTCAAAGCAAATGCACTGATGTCCTTTTATTGTTGTAGAGAACCACTCAGCCTCTTCCTTGCTCTTCACAGCTAACCAGGTGCTGAAGTTTGGAACACTCGTCAGTACTTCCAACACGTATGACAACTCTGGGATTGTGACCATCGAGACAGACAAACCTTTGCTGTGGACAATGGCTATCAAGAGATAAGATCAGCTACAGCTGCCTTTTCTGATCTGACACGACTCAAATTACTACAAAATTTCACTGAATTAAGACAGTAAAGCTGTTGCAAGACATAAGCAGGCACTGATTTTCTGTACTAAATGAAAAGTCTGAAATAAAAGTCACTTGAGATTGAATCAAAATTACTTGCAGTAATAAGAGTACTTCATTCTGGTAAATCACATTTCTTAATCAGAAGATGCATGAGCAGCTAGCCACTCAGTACAACCACAAACGGAAATGAATGTAAAGAAACTGCGGCTGCTTATCTGGTTAGTTCAGGTACTTTTACAAAGTATTTTATTCCAATACTGAATTATTTTTCCCCTCCTGCCAAAAGGCAATACAATAGCCAGTTGCATATAGTATAACTGCATTAAAAGGTACTAAGATTACTAATCTCATTTTTCTCTCCTGGTTTGTAACATATGTAGGTGTTGGTGAAGATTTCTCAAGAAGAATAATTTTTCTACTTAGAAGCAAGTTAGTGTACTGAAGAAGCTTCAGTTTTGCTGAAGGTCTCTCCAGCATCAGATCTCCCAGTATTAAGTGCTTTTAAAATCTGTAATAGAATAGAACATTGTATCTTCTGCAAATATCAGACACTTACAGTAAGATTTTTGAAGTGGATTAAACGCCTTAATCTCAATCTGAGGAAGAAGAGCATTGCATCTACCAGTTTCTGCAGGCTTAATTCTTTAAAATAAAAATATGCAATTATTTAAAAGAATGTTCACATCAACTTTCACATCAACAAATGCAGAGGCCTTTATGATTCTATGTACAGAACAGGACCCAAAATAGGTTTATATCCCATCCAACAGTGTGAGCAAGTTGTGGATTTGCTGAAGGACTGCTTAGTGTCTCTGACAACTAAATTATCCTCAAATGCTACATCTCAGTAATCAATTATGTTTGTGTTTTTTTCATTATGCCAGCAGAATAAAGACTGGCAATGCAATTTCTTTGTTTGACAGATTTTTTTCCTGTCAAGTACATACTATAACCTAGCATGACTTCCAAATGCAGAAATCAATTAGTGATAATTATGGTGATTCCAGAAATTAGTGACAGGAATTCCCATAAAATTTTACAACACCATTTGAAAGGATACAGAAATGCTGGTTTCTTGCAGTCTGCTTTTGCTGGAACAAGCTGTTCCAAAGCTTCATATACTGCTTTGTAAACAGCTCCTGAAGAGAGGTCATACAGCTGTCCCCCTTGGAAGCTTTCAGTATTTGACTGGAGAAAACCTTAGGCAACCTCATTAGAATGCAACACTGACCCAGCTTCAAGCACGACATTGGACTAGAGATCTTCCAAGCTTCCTTCCCACCTGAATGATTCTACTACAGTTAAGTAGCAAAAAACCCCACAACTACTATCCAAAAAAAAAAAAAAAAAAAAATAGGTGCCTGTAGACAGGTATGATCACATAGACTTTAAAAAAGAAGTAAGATTACAAGAATGTTTGAAAACCCAAACTGAGCTTGTTTAATATCAAACAAATTAAAGCTGTGAAATCATTGCAGCAGGTGTCACAACTGTCTTCTTCATGATCAATATTCAGCCACCCCTGTTGAGAGAAGAAAGTAATCAGTTTCAACTAATGAAGTGTGATCAAGTGATCCCACCTGAAGTCTTACGTATCCTCCCACCACTGCCTTGTTAGGGCAACCATTACAGCTTATCTCCCATTTTCAAACACTCCTTGCCTAGATGACCATCCTACAGGTATAAGGAAGTCATGTATCATGGCCTGACAGAATGGTCTTTAAGCTCGTCCAGTGCTGGAGAGGGGATCACATCAGCTCCAGAGGACATGAGGAGTTTTAACTGGACTGTTAATATGCACTACCATGGTGCCAGTTCAAATTTTTCACGATGTAACATTCATTCCAAAAGGGATTTTACAGGATGCAGTTACACATAAAACAATGTTTCAAACATATCTAGCACTCAGTAAGTGAAACAAGACCAACTTTGTTCTGTGCCCTGTCATCCTACAGCACACCCACTCAGTTTTCTTTACATTACCATCCATCCATCCATTTACTTTGAATACCCAAATTATAAACTAGAAACAGTAAGAGTATATAAGATCCAAATAAGGTAAATGTTCTATGGTCAAATATACACTGCGGAACTGGAAATCAAAGTATCTGATGTTCAGTTTTGAAGCAGAATACTCAGAAAAAACCTTAAGAACTATGGATCTAATACTTTGCAACATGCTGAATTAACAAAGTTCATTAACACTGTTCATAAAGCCCTTTGAATCAAATAATACTTGTCATATTACACTAACGTGAAATGCAGACACTAAACCAACATGGGTCCCGTAGGGCTTACTAATGTCCTCTGCTTAAAACTGAACAGGTAATAGAGACATTGAAGGCCTTATTCACTTACACAATTATATTGTTGATTGGGATATGGATCAATTTGACAAAGAAACCAATAAATCCCATTATTGCAAAGCCTATTGCTGTTGCCATGGCAATCTTCTGGAACTCTGCAAAAAAACAACAGAAAAAAATTGTTAGGCAGTCTCATGTATGGCATACAGACGTGCACTGCAGTGACCAAAGAAGAGATCTGTCTTTGCAGAACTATGTTAACACTGGAAACACTTCAAAATCTGCACAGATGCTGAGAAACAAATCCACTTTTTCAGAAGACAGATAAAATTTTCATAGAGAAGATGCAGATTTCCACAAAGAATGGCCGATCACAATCTTTTTAAAATAAGCAGAATCAAAAATACCTACAAAGACAATTCATGGAACATTTATCCCATTATGTTTCCTTTACATTCCTACAAGCAATCTCTAACACAGCATCAAAAATGGAAAGTCTGTATTTATCTCTGTTGCAGGAGGACAGCACTGTAAGACCCTGCAAAAATCAAGTACTTGGGATATTTTCAATTACTTTAGGACAGCAACCATGAAGTTGATTAAGAAGGTCAACAGTCCCTCAGAAACCTGACAAGGAATGAATTTCCTTTGGGATCTCAACAGCAAACTTAAGTCACAGAACTGTTCACCCTGAGCACGTGAATAAAGCACTGTGACTTTCACTAAGGAGGACCAGTTGCATTCTGGTTTTAGTTACAGCTTCTCACCGGCGCCTCTCTAGTCCAAAACCTCCTCTCCCATATTCCCAGCAAGAAAATTGTTCCTGTCCCAATCAGGCAATGACTGACAACTGTGGACCACTGAATTCCAGCTCCTTAACCTCTCTCCTAAGGTGAATCTTAGTACAACTCACATGCCTACGTATCTACCAGAAAACAACATGCTCAAGTTTATCACAGCCAGAACCTTAAACACACTGACATTTAGACAACTAAAGCTCAAGTTTTAATCTCATACTGGCAGATGAGAAACATCCACAGCAAATGAATCAATAGAAGTGACATATGGAAAGACACATGCTAAGATACAAGATGAAATAAGGATTGTGTTATCGTTTAATGTGTGCTTTACCTTTCCTGTCAGGCTTGGTGCATCTCTTAACAAGTCGTATGGAATCTTTCACAAACTGACGGCTGGGTTCCACAAATTGCATTACCTGATCCATGACTGCCTGCAAAGACAAGCACATTTAGCATTGATGGTTCCACATATATACTGAAAACCAGATTTTTTTAATTACAGAAGTAGCAGTTACCTACAAAATTTGTTAAAGGCTTAAGACAACCTAAAGTGTCATATTTCAACCTAAGATAAATGAAGACACTGTTTCAGTAAATAAAGATGAGGGCCTATTTCTGTCTGTAAAAGAAAAGAAATATGGAAAATTGTGCCTTTCAGCCCAGAAGCAGAAAACAGCTTAATTACAGTTTGGCTTTCAGCTTATGTCCTACGCCGTGTTTCTGAGAACCCCACCAAAAGTGTCTGAACAGACCAAAGTCGCCGGTTTGAGGAGAGCCCCATCCCAGAAGCTGCCGGGGGGTTGGTGAGCACGGAGACAATGCTGTGGCCAAGCATTATTGTCGCAGCAGGCGTGCGCCAGCATTGCCACCGCACGCAGGACACCCACCGGAGGGATTTGCTCCCATTAATCCATACGGACGCCCTGGCAGGAGGCTCCCAGTACGATGCCGGCCCCTCTCGCGTCCCCGGCGACTCCCTTCCCCCTCGCTCCGGCCGAGGCCCCCCGCCTGCCGCAGTCCCTGCAATCCCCATCCCTGGCCCCATCCCAATCCCCTCAGCCCAGCCCCCACCCCTTCCCCCTGACCCTCGTCTCCCGGGGACGGGGGACATCCGGGGCCCCCCATCCCTTATCCCCGTCTCCCGGGGCGGGGGCACACCACAGGCCCCCGAGCCGCCCTCACCGCCGGCCGAGGGACACGTCGCACTGAACGCCGGACGCGGGACGTCACGGCGGCGGGCGGGGCGTGTTTGGAGCGGGGAAGGAAGCTTTTTGAGGGCGGGGTTTTATTTGGATTTTTTTCCCTTTCCGGTTTCCGGGGCCTGGCTCCTCCCGCCTCGGCGGCAGGGACGGTGCGCAGCCGTGAGGGTCGAGGCGGCCCGGCGGCGGCTCTGCTGCCTCTGGTAGCGTGTTTGCTCTCCGTGCCCTTGGAGCCTTGTGCTCCTAGAGCGCCCTAGTCGGAAACAAAGCTGCCACTATTCTCGCAAGCAAACAAGGACAAGGATGAGAGGACGTAGTCTCAAACTGCTCCAGGAGAGGTTTAGGTTGGACGTTAGGAGGAATTTCCTCACAGAAAGGGTGATTAGATATTGGAAGGGGCTGCCCAGGGAGCTGGTGGAGTCACTGTTCCTGGAGCTCTGGAATAGTTGTCAAGGTGGTGTTACGGCATAATATCAGACGTCTTTTCCAACCTAATTGATTCTCTGAATATGCCTGTGACCAATGCTGTTCGGTGAAGAAGTGACAAAAAGAAAAACAAACAAAACACCCGAAGGTAAAACGTATTCAGGCTGTGATTGCCCATGAGCCAGAGACCTACTGGATTTCAGGAATGTTGGAGCCATTGCAAACTCAGGGAGTTCATCACCTTTGGAAATACAGGATTTTTCTTGAGTAGAGAAGTGTGCAGTGCTTAAAGGTGGGAAAGTTCCATACATTGCAACACCACAGATGTAGCGTAGGACTGCATGTGCCTTGCATGGGGGGGTAAAGAGGCTTTCACTGCCTAAAGGGAGCTGCTTCCCTGCTGCTTCATCTTGTAACAAAGGAAGAACAGAGACAAAATGGATTTACTTTTTTTATCCTTACCTTGCTTTTGATGTTACTGATTTTGCTCTAGAGCTCTGTTCCTAGTTGACTCCGCCTTTGAATTTATATTAAGTATCCAAAGCTTATTAGTTATTCATCAGACTGTGGGGCCTTTGCAGGTAGTTTAGCAAATGCTTTGCTGATCTCATCTCCCTGTTGCATCTAAGTGTGCACAAAATATTTTTGGCTTAAATTTTTGCTGACAGCCTTCATTACAGGTAAAGTACTGTCACATCACAGTAGGGAATTGTTGGTCATTCCATGGGTTTTTTGGCAGCCACCTTCTTTGTCTCTGGCCACAGGGCAGATCGCTCAATATTACTGATCTTCAGAGATGAGCTCTCTACTTGGCTTTGGAGGGTTATTGGCTTGAGGTCCTCTACAGGTTTTCTCCAAAAGTCTGCCTTTGGATTGGAGTTTGTTTTGAAAATTCCTGCAGCACTGTTTCTCAGATGGGGCTGTAATTTTGGTAGCCAAGTTCTGCTGGACCCCTTCCATTGGCACACCAGCATAGAAAGATTAGAGTGTGAGTCAGGCCTCCCACAGCAAATATGTGTATAATTTAGCTCTTGTTTTTGAGGCCAGTCTGCAGTCTGCCAGGATGGAAGGAAGAGGAGAAGAAGATCCCTAAGGAAAGCAGCAAAGGGCCTGATAACCACAGTGCACAGTGTGTGATGGGGCAGAGTAGATTGCTGAACCTTTGAATGGGAATCCATGTGTAGAGGCATTTTGGTGGGCTTTGTCTTACTTGGGTTTTTTCTCTTCAGTCTCACAGATAAATGCCAGAAACTTTACCGACAGAGGAAACTCCCATTTCCAGCTGTGCTGCATGAGGAGTCTTGCTGTGAACCATCCCCAGAGTGGTTGTAATCAAAAGGCACTGACTGGGGGAAAAAATTAACCTGAAAAAAGAAGACACATGTATGAAACAATTCATGACACAAATTTCTGGTTGGATTAGATTTTTATTTTAAAAAGCATTTGCTGAAATAAAGCTTTGTTCCCCCAAGATTCTCTATTTTTAAAGTTGTTTTTCCTGGGGAAAAATGTTCTGGAGAAACATAGGACATCTTGTGTGTCTTAACAATGTGGCTTTGTCATAAGACTGTACTATGGGTTCTCTAGGGTGGGGTAAAAGGTATCAATGGTCCTGTCTCCACTTCCTTCACTCTGCCATGACGAGCTCTTCTCTTTGCCTGCCAGGTTGCAAGTTTGGACTTCAGCAGCTTAGGAGAGAGGCAGAGTCCTGATTTGTGCACAGAAAGCATTTGCTATTCTCCTCAGGATTTTCCAGCATTTATGGGGTTTTTTGTGTCCTTGAACTAAATAATATATGGTTACTTAGGGTGGGTCTTCCTGGCAACTGTTACTGTTCTATATATATTTACAAAGATCCATCTGCACTTACAGAAGATGGGGAAAGGTTTACATCTCCTCAGCCTGTGTATTTTTTTTTTTTTTCATTGAAAGCTAGACTGCTACTAGAGTGTTTTGTTTCTACTTCTTTATGGGTCTTGCAAGGTTGGGGAAGAAACTGGTGTGCTTGCACAGGTGAATTTTCATGGCAGTTTTTCAAGTCTGCTTTTATGGCAACATCTAAGTAGTACATAACCATTCCCTCAACTGTAAAAAAGACCATTGTTATCCTGTGCAGTATGTGCTAGTGCTGCTTTGCTTCTGAATATTGCATAAACTGGAGGAACCACATTGGGGGGTGGGGGGGGGGGGGGGGGGGGGGGGGGAAAGGTTTCCATTTGCTTTATGGAAATGGATGGAAAGGATGAGAGACTTCTTTTGATGCCAGTATTACTTTGTGTATTTGCACATTTTGGTTTGTAGTTTGTTCTTGTCCTTTTGAGGAGATGCCAGATAAATATCTGCTTTTAACTATTGTCACATTAGACTGTTGTAGGACATCCATCCCCCTGGATCTGGACACATGCATGGAGAGTGGATCAGCCTCCTCTTTAGCCTCTCCCATTCCATGCTGCCTGATCCCACTATAGCCTGCAGAACGTGGTGGGATGGCAGGAGCCAGAGAGTTGCCGTCAGCTGCAGCAAACATACTTTTGGGGTCATCTGAGAGGAGAAAAGACACAGACTTCAGAATGAGATGCAGATCAGCCTCAGTATGGTGGGATGGCACATGTGTATTCCCAAGTGGTTATGGGAGGGACAGAGCAGTAGCTCTGTCCAAACAGGTCTCCAAGTTTGTCTCTTCTCATGTGGTGTATAACTCCATTTCCCTACACTGACTCTGCTCCACCCCAGGCAGGTCCTGCTCAGGCTCCCATGAGGCTGGTGCTGCCTGGCCTCAGCAGCAGCTTGATGGCATGAGCAGCACTCCACTTGCTGCATCCCAGAGGGGAGAGACCTGCCAGAATGGTTTTCTGGTTTGAAGGACTACTCCCCACATGCTAGAAGAAGGTCTTTGTGGTGGTCTTGGCAGGTTTCCTGTGGCTCCACCAAAAGTGATACTTTGGGATATGAAGCCTTTCTGAGCTACCTCCTTCCCATCCCAACCCATCCCACGATGAACAGCAGGAACTGAGCTGCTCCCCTGTAGAAAGAGCCAGAGAGATGAGTGGGTGGGCAGGAGGCACAGCTGGTGCTGTGCCCAGGATCTCTTAAGCCTGCCTTGTGGCAGGCCATAAGGCATTGAACTGGAGGAAGCAAGGCAAAACATTGGCTTCTTACCCAGGGGGATTTTTGGGAGGGATGGACTGTTTGAGCAAGAGTAGCATTTGGGAGCAATCTGACTTTCCTTTATGAATTTGAGGGGCAAATGGTTATCCAGAGTGACAGCAAAAGTGAAGAAAAAGACTAATAAAACTGGGAAGGTAGCCGCTTGTGGACTCACGTACACAAGGAAGGGGGGTCACTGTGGCCAATGGGCATCTGATTATGCTCTGGTCAGACAACAGCAGAGAACAAAGACCACACAGAAGCAGAGATTTACAGCCCATACAAGGGAATGATGTAGAGAAGGAAGAGAGAGAGGAGAAAGCAAGGTGATGGTGTGGGAAAGGTTAAGGGACATCCTTGTTGAACAGTGCTGCAGGGAGCTGCCTTCTCAGATTTTCAGAGGCCAACAACATAGTAGCCCCATTGACTGAATTCATGCTAATGCTCCATTGCTTGACAGTCAGTGTTGTTAAATGACTAAATAACTATATAATTCAGTCTTCAGAAATTGGTAAGATATATGGAACCTTTTTTTTAAAATTCTACATTATCATAAATGTGTTTGATTAGTTTATACCTTGAAAAGCCATTGGAATATCTATATCTATCTTTTGACATTTAAAAATTAATTTTAGCTTTTCATTTCCCCAAACAATCCAGAGACTCTGTTTGGACTTGATAAGCTCATCTGCATGATTTATGATAGGAAGAAAGATTATTTCCCTCTTCAGTATCTGTACAGATGCAGGGGAAGAACATAAATGGGGAATTAATATTAAGAAGAAAATGATAGCTCAGATTTGGGAGGAAATGATGGAGTGCTTGTGGGTCCATGTCTTGGGGTTCAGCCTCAATAATTCTAGAAATGCCACTAGATCAGACTTCAATGCTGTGGTTGTGAAATGGAATGTCTCTAGTCTGAAGCAGTCAACAAGCCCCATCTTTTGATTTGTGCTGCTTAATAGTCAATGGAGAGGAAATGTGAGAATGAGGGAGAAGTGCTGTTAAAACAGATTTTTACCAGTGTTGGATATATTGTATATAATTTTAAAGATGACCTTTTAAAAAAAGCCTGTGTTCCATTTTATTTGAAAGAGCGCACTTGGGAGATTTGCGTCTGTATAATAATAGACAAAATAGGAGAGAGACAAGGGCAGTGTACTAAAATGACATTGCTAAATGATACTTCAGACTAAAAAAATGTCTGAAGGTTTCTACATAGCAAAAGAAATTCGGGGAAGTTAACAGAAGAAAAATAATTCCTCCATCAGCTGTTCAGATCAGAATAAAGAAAAATCAAATGCTTACTAGTTTCTCTGATGCAGTGCTTGTGATGGTTTGTTTTGTCTTGCTCTCTTAAATGAAGGCCTGATGATACAGGCCTTGTCCCTTACTTTGTAATTTCCACATGAAGATTTTTTTGTATATTAACAAATAAAACACTGCATGCTGCTTTAAAAAAATGCTATGGAAATACTAATTAGCACAGATTAAAAAAGAAGGGGGGGCAAATATAAAATTGGGAATACTCTTTAAGTTTAGGATGATTTTTCATTATAAAGTCTTGTTTTACTTTGTTTTGGCAAATCTGCACCTTAGTTCATGAAGCGTGGCATTAAACCTTTCCCTTCCGTGATGTTTCAACACACCTTTACTTCATTAGTGGCTCAGGGTGTCTGTTCCATCCCATGTAATGGGATCATGACCCATGATTTGGGTTGGCTGAGCTGGACCCCGCTTCCACTATCATTATATTCATTTTGGTACAAAAGCTCTTTCATTACATGTTGTGCCCACTGAGGTCCAGAATCCCAACTGGCTAGGAGTGTGGGCCACCATGCTTTTTCTTGAGAGGTAAAAGGTGTTTCTTCAGCTTTTTCCTGCTGTAAAACTCTAAAAAATTGAGAGAACTTGAGAGACACCGCCTTATAAGGGGAGAGCTATTTGAGGGGTAGGGAAAATTGAGCAGCTGAAAGGATGGAGTTGGACAGGCAGGAAAAAACCTTCCTACTACTAAAAAGCAAAATAACTTCTTGCCCCTAGTTTTTTTAGCTTTCTTTTCCCCCAGGTGATCTATATAGAGTTGGTTGCCTGCTTGCCTTTTGTTCCTAGCTTCAGATTAAATAGGACATTTCCCTTTGGCTCAGGTTAAGCTTTTGTGATACTGCTGAGGTCTCCTAAATTTTGCCAAGTGTCTGTGCTAAAGCAGACATGTCACTGATTTGTACAGGAGCCGTGTGCTTCAGGCATGCTGGCAGCATGTACTTTCTCAAAGGGTGCCTTGGAAACGTACTCTAAATATGTAATAACTTGAGTGTAAAAGAATCCAGAGGAGTTTGGGTAAGTCAGAATTGAAAATCAGCTTTGGAAGGTTTTACAGGGAAGGGAATCATTCTTGAACTGCAAAAAGCTAGAATTGCAAAATTTCTTTTTTTTTTTTTAATGTACTTTTCACTACTCTTTTGAAGATATTTTTAAATGCTTCCCCTTCCTCCTTTCTGCCCTCACAAATCTTTACTCTCTGTGTTAGAAACTTAAATGGAAATTTAAATTCCAGTCTTGCTGAAGAACCTTGATAGGACCTGTGTTGCAATGGACACAAACAAAAGAGATGCAGGCTCCTTTTGAAAGTGGTCAGTGGGTTCTCCCTTATTGTGGGATGAGCTCCTCTTTATACAGAATGTCACAGGCCAATTTGATTGGTAACACAAAGGTAAAGTTTTCAATCAATTGGTCATCCCAGAGGGACATCAGAAGAAGGTCCCTCCTATAAGAAAGAATGTAAACATCCTTA
Organism: Cettia cetti; assembly: GCA_013401135.1. Lineage (NCBI taxonomy): Eukaryota > Metazoa > Chordata > Aves > Passeriformes > Sylviidae > Cettia > Cettia cetti. Next base: position 55,750 of record VZUI01022917.1, read on the forward strand.
TATTTACAAAACATTGTTCTTCTGTTTACCAGAAGAATGCCTGGGAAAGAACCCTTCCAAGATCAAAACATCCCAGGCATGAAACTCAGGACTACAGACCTGCTGTTCAGTGAGTCAGAGACAGAGTCTCTGAACTGCAGACAGGTCAGCTTTAAAGGTGATATAATCACACCCTGAAAGGAGTGGACACTAGAGAAGCAGTCTTGTTTGGTCACTGGTAGAGTGCATGATCTTCATCACATGCAAGTGGGAACAGGACAAAGCTGCTTTTCACAGCATGAAGAAGCTGCAGGCCTTCCTTGCTATTGTCTGAATCTGCAGCATTCTCAGTAAGATTTTTTTTTTTTGTTTATTTGTTTCTGCAGAAGGAATAGTAAGGCTCTGTCGATTATTCTGCTTCTTTATCTCACCCGTAATGCTCCAACTCTGTATTGGTGAAAAGGATTTGGGGACTCACCTGTTCAAGTGGTACAAATGTATCCATCAGTTTTTCAATACAAAATTGCTGGTGTTCCCCAGTCCTGTTAGTAACTGCTGCAACTGGAGCAGGCAATGAAATGTTTGTAAATCAAATTTCTCTCACTTCCTTCCCTAGTAAGATAAAAATCAATTACTTCCAATATTACTGAAAAGATAGAATCCTGCAAGGTGGTGTTGGTTTAAAAAAAAAAAAAAACAAAAAAAAAAACAAACAAACAAACAAACAAAAAAAACCAAACAAAAAAACCAACCTGAAGATCTAGCACTTTCTGCTAGCTTTATTACCCAGGTGTCACTGCCACTTTATCATGGACTTAGTGTTGCAGAACTGTCCAAAATGTTGCAGCAATCAGATACACGAAGTTTCAAAAGTGAATTCTGCTAACATCATGGTAAGTTTGTGTCTATTCATCTGAACCAGTCCAAATGCTGGGTTTAATAACCAAGTGGAAACATTTCAATGGCATCATCTCTGCAATTTTGGCAGCAGGTGGCAGCCCGAGGCATATTTTAATTAGCACCTTTCTCAAATTGTTGGCTAAATTAGTCAAGTATTAAATAGTCTTCCCCAAATGATATCTGCAAATTTGAACTTTGCATCTGTCTTAATGTGTGGACATAGTGCTATCCTGGTAATGTTATTTACTGAATTGTTCATGTTCTAGCAAATTCATGGTACATAATCTGAATGCTATCTGGGTTACTTTTATAATTCATTTGTAAAGCACCTGCCAGCTGTTTGGTACTGGCATTTGTAATATTATAGTTTTTAAGTCAACAGCAGTAGTCACAGCACTTTTCCTGACAGAGAACTTGATCTCATATGTATTTTGTAAGTATAAATCATTTATTTTCATTATGCTGAATTTATGCAGCTGGAGTAATGATGCCTGCTCTGGATCTGTAAGAGCTGTAATCCTGATTAGAACCTAATGCTGAGTCAAGCCATGAAAGTGATAACACAAATCCTCGTTTTTGGAGTTATTTTGGATTTAATATTCCACTCTTTTTCCATAAAAATGAACCTTTAAAACCTAACATTGTAAAATAGTAATCGTATGTTACGTAGCAGTGTTGTTAATAAAAATCACCTGAGAGGTTTTTCTTGGCTAAGGAGCCTATAAGTAGTTTCTTTACACTTTTACCCATGCCAGCCACAAGCAGAGCAGGCTCATAACTGTTGAACTCACTTAATACCCTCTGTTGCAGAGCAGAATGAGTTAAACGGCTTGAGCAGTACGCTTGAATTGCTGAAGATTGTACTGCAAGAGCTGTGAGGAAAAAGCTGTGAGAAAGAACTGCAGAAACTGAGAAAGATACATAAAGAAGGAACTACAGAAACTGGGTCCCCCTCCCAAGGAACAGAGCAGCCTGATGTGATAAGTAATTGTGCAAAAGTATACATTATGGCCTGCTATGTACTAAATTGCAGGTAGACAGAACAACTGGAAATTGCTATGCAAAAGCCGGAACAGTATAAATAACTGTGCCTTTTGTCAGTAAACATCCTTGCAGCATCACGCTGCTTGGTCTGTCTTTCAGTCGCAGTTAACCCTCCTTTCTGCAACCATTGCTTTAGAACTCTGTCCTCACTCAGTCCTAAGCCTAATTTTCACTATAAAAGAATAGCCTGCCCTTAACTACCCTTAGTTAGCTTCTGAGAATTCATGTGCTTAGGAAATAAACCTTGTTTAGTCTATCCTACTGTAGGAGCGGGATAAGGAGGTGTTACTCTGCGTTTCCCTGAAGTGATGAAGCCAGGGAATTTGCAGGTGTGGTACATAATGTAAGTAGTGGGGGAACAATGTGGCATGGTGATGTGAGGGACCTGAAATGAAGGGAAGGATGAGCTGAGGAGTCAGAGAAAATGCCAGATAAAGCAGTGAAGGACTGGTTACACTGTCTAAGTACAGAAAGTTTTTTTGTTGGTTGGTTGTTTTTTTATTTTGTTGCTTCATGCTGCACTTCTGCATTAAGCTCCTTTGGCAATTAAATTGCAAAACTAAACATCCTTTGACTCAAGAGACAAAAGTGTGATTTATCTATAATCTGTATCAACCTATCTTCTCTGGTTATTTAGGTAGCTCAGTTGGTGAGGAAGTGGTGGATGGATCCTGTTCTACTTGGATGCAGGATAAGGGTGCCTGGTGAGTAGTAGTCCAGCTTTAACTGTGGTATCCACAGGGTCTGACCTGTGCGTTTCAGAAGTTCTTGTTATTCTTTTGGGGCCACAGTCCAAATAAACTGGTTTTTAGACTGCTACAAATAGTTTATAGGCATGAACCTGTCAAACATACTGGCCACTGAACATGCTGTAATTAATTGTCAGTTAATCATTAAGCTGTTAAAATTATAGTAAATGCTGAAAAATCTACAGCTTGTCTACCACATAGATTTAAGGCTTTTAAAGGCTGACAAATCTTTATTATTGTCAGTTCAGCATTATTGATGCCTTTGGCCTTTAAAATACACAGCTTCAATTACAGAAGTTACAGTCTTTTATTGCATCAGCAGCTTTTCAGTGCTAATCTTACTGGTGGTCTGTAGTTTTTCATGGAATGGAGAAGTGATGCTAGTAAAACTTCTGATTTTTAAAATACTTGCAAAGCATGTTTCACAGAAAACATACAAGATAACTTTTTCTGTTATTTTACCCTAGAGCAGTGAATGCTTCACTTATCAGGGGTTGCAATAAATATGAATTATAAATAGCCAGCAGATATGAATTATAGCATAACCCAGTATAGCTGTTCTAGATGGATGACATTTGAATAGAGAACTTGAGAGGACTTGAGCAATATGGGCTCTCCTACAGCTGTCTTGGGCTCCATGTCCTCTCTTACAGGAGAGGATAAAGAATCACAGTTGGAGTCACTTGCAGATTTCCTGTGACTAGCAATATACTCTGGAAATAAATGGCAAATACCAGCATATTCCAGTCTTGCACTCGTTAAGACACTGACAAATTGTAATATGAGTTTGGCTGGCCTTACTTTTAGACTGAAATTGTATAAGATTAAAGGTTTTACAGGTAACTCTTGTCTTTTCTGTGAAGTGAATCTTACTTACATCCTTTTTAAACATTCATAATTCTGCAACACCAATGCACTATGGGGCTACCTGCATACAATCACTGAGCCAGGCAGTCTTTGTTGGCTGCAGTAACAAGGCCAGTCTTTTAGATCTGGAATTGCACCCACCCAGCCTGCAGCTGAAACAGAGGGGGATGTGCTTCTGCCTCTTCTGCCTTTCTTAGAGCATTTTTGGGTTTTTTTTCTTCTGAGAGCTCCCAGGACTCCATGTTATCTAACACTCCTGGCTTAGCCTCTTGTCTGCAGTTAAGTAGTCACATGGCTTTGGCCTACCTTACTTCTAGTTGTCAAGCAGAGTGTATCTGCATATTTTCTTATCACTTACAGTACTGTCTGTGATGGTGTCACATTCTCTGCCACACCTTAAATGTCACACAGAGTGCAGAGGTTCTTCCATGTTGTCTGGTTCTTAATTACCTCTACAAGTTGTTTAGCAGGATAATCTTTACTTGTCTGTCCTTAGACTCTTGAGCTTTCTTGAAGTTGCTTGTCGTCTTAGGACTTCCATTAAATATCTCACTAAAGTCCTTTGAACAGTCCATGGAATGGAGAATGTTTTATTCCATTCCTTAATCCCAAACCTTAGGTGGAAATGCTACCCTGCTATCCACAGCTAGTACTGTTTTCAAAATCCAGCTTCTGGCTATCTCCAGCTCCAGTGTTGTCCTAGCCAGGCTTGGGAGTCAGAGCCTTGGAAGGTGACAGACAATCTCAGAGCATCTGACAGCTCCAAGGTCTATGAACACACAGGCAATCTAGAAGTTAATTTATCAGCCCCTGTGCACCTTCAAGTTTTGCTTCACCACATGGGTCCTCAGGATAGTGAGCCATCTGTAGCTTTATTTCTCTCAGGACTTTTCTCTGAAAATTTGAAATTTACAAGATGTTGCTTTTTAAAGGTCATCTAACAATGGTGACTTCCTTGATCCTGCTGATAGGTTGCTTGTGCCAAGCTAAAACTGTGATCCTGGGGGAAAATTTTGTAGATGCAGCTTTTGTTATCTCAAAGCATTGGTGGAGGAGTGTGTGTTTCAGGGCAGAAAGTCTACTACTGCATCTATTCTGTGCAAGGCTCCCTGGCTACAGCACACACACACCCCACCACCACCGCTCCTATCCCTGGAGGGCTTATGTGTTCCACAGGTGGAGAAAACCTTCTCACTGATCTCCTTTAACACTAGCAAGACCTCAACGACACTTGGAACCAGCTCCATCCTATACTTAGTGTTCATGTGACTCCAGGAAGAGCAGGTCTGTTGGATTCTGGCTTTTCTGACACCAGCCTATGGCTTTTGGGGATGTCGATAGAGTTGCACATTTGGGAAAAGCTGTCATTATTGTCTTATTCTCATCATTGCCGCAACATCTAGCTTATTTCTAGGAGCTGGCTGTCAGTATATCCCAAGAAACAGATGGAGTGGTTTGGATGTCCAGCCTTTGACTTTCCAATGCTTTCTCCAGTGTCCCTTGCTAATTGTTTTTGCAGGGAGTCTTTTCAGAAAAGCCCAAGAAGTGAAGATTTTACTTCATTTAAGAGATCAGGACAGGTTCTTTTGCTCTGGGTCAGCAAGTTCTTTGTACCAAAGGATATGAAAGATGGGGGGTAGAGATCCGTTGCATGCCGTAAGAATTGGACTGTGTGTATTTGGAAATGTACATTTAGGTTTGCCTCCCTAGTGGGGGGGTTACATTTTCACAGAGTGTTTCACAAGTTAGTTCTAAATTTTCAGGTGTTTGGATTACAAGAACTGATGCTTTTTCACTGATCAGGGCCATTTCCAGATGCTTGAAAGAACAGTTGGAGTCATCTGGCTGCCCTAAGGCAAATATGCATGTTTCTTTTCCCAGCCAGGTCAGGGAGGCTGCTGTGTGACATGAGGCTTCAGAGGAGGTGCCTGCAGGTCTGGCTCAGTGTCCCAGGACATCCCTTTCTGGATGTGACTGTCAGTGTGCCTATGGCACTTCTGAACTGCCCAGAAGTGATACGTCCTGAAGCACTATGTAAAGGAGCACCTGTCTTTCTGTGAATATTAAATGTGGTCCAGGAGTTCCAACACAGCAGACAAAACATACAACCTTTGAAAACCTTGACTTTATCCAGAGGGTCACATATGATTTACATTTGGGAAACTGAAGTTTTCTATTCTCATGTCCATCTCATTCCATAAAAATTCAACAGATTGATACCCTTTTAGATTTTAAAATACTTAGGCTATTTCAGCATTATCACCTTTTAAACCATTGTTTAAAATCATTGTTTGCAAAATGGTTTTGTTTGTTTACATCTGAACTTCAGATTGTTTTGCAGTTCTGCATTTCATTATGGTAGCAGATGTTGGTGACATTTTATAGAGCATAAATAACAGCTGTGAGCTGTGAAGTCATAATTCTGTCAGAGGATCTTTCTTACAGCTTGTCAAAATAAAAGAGCAAATTTTGAATGACAAATATGTATGTATTTACCAGAAGTTTTTTACCAGCATTGCTGGGTACCTGCTATTTTCATGGAGCCAAATACCATGACCTGTAGAGGCTGCAACAACAAACTTGAAGGTGTCCTAATATGCACAATTTGTACATCTGAGAAGATGCAGAGGACCTGGCTTGGGAAGTCAATAGACGAACAGCATATTGGTATCTCAGGGAAAAACTGGTCACCTCACATGCTTGAAAACAGGCTCAAAAGGATGTTAAGGAAACTTCCCGGTCTGACCATCCTCGAGCCTCTCTGCTGGTCACACTCCCAAGGCCAGAGACTTTCACTTCTGGGACTGAAGCCCCTTCACAGTGGGTTGCTCCAGTGGGAGCCTGGTTTGAGTCCCCACATCCCCCACGCACATGGTCAGATTAGGTTTCCTCACCAGTTCGACCTCACCTTTCCCATGGCAGTGTCAGACCTCTCATTCCATAAAGCCATTTATTCAGGGTGCAGTGACACAGAAACAGCCCCAGCTGGTGCCTCTGAGGAGGATCCCCAGCAAAGGAATCCCGGGCTTGTCTCCCCTCACAATCTACCAGCTCACAAGTCTCGCTCTCCCTCCAGAGTCTCTCCTCAGGGTCCATTCCCAGCTGTGCCACGCTCCTTGTGCCCTTTGTTATGCCAAGGGTTGGCACTTCACAGCTGCATGTCTCTCTGGGCTCCCACAAAGAGCTCAATCTGCATCTCGCTGCAGCTTGCAAAAGGGCTGCCTGCACCAGGTGTGTTCCTCGACCAAGGGGCCTATGGATTTATTGATGACAACTGGCAATCTGTGAACTAAACTTTCGGGATCAGTATGAAAAGAACAGGGCTTACGCCTTTATTAATATTCAGCTCTTTATTGAAAAGATCAGCTGTATGGGGGGAGCTCGGCAGGGTTTGCCTACAGTGTCACAGCAACCCAGAGCACTCAAGATAGTGCAAAGAACTAGATCACTCCAACCACATGTTTTGTATCCTTATCCTCGTGGAAATATCGGAAAGCATCCTACTGTACTCACCTTCCTCTCCCATCCCCACATCAGGCTTGTTCTTTGTAGGTCATGGTGAGTCTTCAAATTAAGCTCAGGGGTGCATCTACTTCTTCTTCCACCAAAGCTTCATCTGGTTCCCTCTCACTGTGACGAATTTCATTTTGGGGGGTGTTTGTTCTTGAAGAAAATGCTCCCAAGATGCCAAGGGTCAGGCTCATTAGCCTATGCTTTCTTCGGTGCTGGCCCCTTAGGGCTGTAAAGGTGATTCCTGAAAGAAAGGGTGGTCGCCATGCAACAGGGGAGAGACCAATAGCAGATAGTTAAGCCCGGCTAACTTCAAAGTTAGCAATGCCCTGGAGCCCCCATACAGGCAGGACAGTTGCTTGGCAACAGAGTGCCTGCCCTGCTGGGTGCTCCTGTCTTTTGCAGGGAACAACGGCCCGCCCTGTCCTCTGTGGGAAATGTGGGAAATGGGATCGGGCAGATTCCACTGGGCAGATTCCACCACGGCAGACACTCACAGACTACCCATGTCCTGTGGTTGTGACACAGGGGCCGAGCCTGCTGAGAACCTGCCTCCTACAGCTGCAGCATCAGGGACCCAGTCTAAGTAAGTATAATTACCTCCCAGGGTCACGGCAACACCAGGGATGCCCCCTCCCCCCTTTTCATTCACCCAGGATTTGTTCATAACAAGTATACAACAGGTGAACTCCGATACCATACGCAAGACATTAATAAACAGCCACAAAGGTGTTTAGGTTTCTAAGCACTTTTCTGCTGCTCATGCTAAACACATGCATGAACACACATTGACAGTAGCATACACTCCCATGGTACTGTGTCTTGGGCTATGAGACACAAAAGTGCAAAGGGGTTACACATGAGCAATGTCTGACTTGTCTGAGGTCTGTATCTCATATTTTCTTCTTTCAGACATATTCTATTCTTTTGCCTGGACTTTTGCTCTGTGGAAGTTGGGCTCTTTCATCTTTGTTTGAACATTTTTTGGGTTGTTTGCCTGTGTATCTAAATGTATCTTTCATGTTTTCATAAATTTATCAGTGCATAATTGCACATAAGATTTTTTTAAAGTACTGAACAGGCAGATGGGGTGTCTGTCAGACTGCCTTGGAGTCAACAAAGCAGTAGGATCAAAATCAACTTTGAGACCTGTTTTAATCCGACAAATTGTCATTGTAATCACTTGTCATATAAATTCTTGAACGTAAAGCACTGAAAAAATTACTGCTTATTTTAAAAAACAGTCCATAATTAAAAATATTTCCATTAATTTTGAATATATATGTATAATGGGGAAGCCAAGAAGAGATAAAGAAATCTTCCCATAGAAATGAATATTTAGGTGTTGCTAAAAAATCTGTTTATGTCTTTCCTTTATCAAAAAAGTGGTGTCATGAGAAGGCATTTTATTTCCTGTAGTGCACCTTTTCAACATTACAACTTTTCCAACAGGTAAATCCGGGTGTTCTGTGTTGTAGCTGCAGGATGTAAATGATGCCGTGAGTCCTTCCTCTCGCTAGATGGCACTGCTGCCTTCAGAACAGGGTCCTCCACGGGACGCATTTTTGGGTGAAAAGTTTCCAAAGAGCTCATTCAGTTTATGCGGACTAACTTTGTTTGGGTCCTGCAGATGAGGCAGGTTAAACAGATTCCTGTTGATTCAATGTTAATTCCTGAGCTTATCTGAACTGCTTATTTTTGCTCCAGGCTTGCTGGTTTTTCCTCTCCACACACTGAACAATATTGCAGAGATTGTGCAAACCCAGTGCTAAGCTGATTTGTCAGCACAAATAGAAAGTGTGATTCAAGAACTGAAATAAAACTAATGTAGTCTCAAGTCCACGTGTTTTGGGTTGTTTTTAAATCTGTATTGGAGAAATGGAATTATCTCAGAGGAATGACCTGAAAGAACAAGCAATGCCTTTGCTGCAGTTGGGGAGAGACTGGGAGAAAGGAAAAGAAAAACAGAATGTAGCCCCAAAAACTGCATTGGAGCAAGGGCTAAGCCCTGGGGAAAGCACAGACCAACCAAAATATTCACTGAGACCACCTGCAAAGACCTTTTGGAACTCCTCCAAATCGTAGTGGTTCTCAGAGGTGTGATCTGTTGCCTAACCCAATGAAAGCACAAAGGAGAAATGTTTGTTGAAGAGCTGGGCTCAGTTTGGAATCATGTCCAAGTGCACTCTCCTTTAAGGCAAAATGCCAAAGGCACACATAGAATTTGTACTTCTTTTAAAATGCATTTTTTAAAGCAAATATTTGTAGTATTTCCCATACCATATTTTGACCCACAGACAAGCTCACATAAGGCACTCCAAAAACACCCCACTTGTTGAGGTTCAATTCTTGTGTACCTTCAGTTTCCTTCTATCCGTGTACATATTTGGCTCCTACAAAAAATGAAATTTTGTATTGCTTCTGACATAGGTAGTTTGAGGGTATCACTGTCTGAATTGCTTGAGCTCTCAGTAGAATTCCTGCTTGTCCAAACTGCACTCTGCAGGGGAAGGACATTCTGATGTCAGCAAGTCCCTTTACAAGTGCAGTCCTTCAGCCACTTGGGGTACACACATTGTGTTGGTGGCTTGATGCTCAAACTCTCAGTTTCTTAACATGCCTATTGCACAGTCAGTTGCTGAAGCCTGCAGCCACTAAAAAGCAAAACAACATAATTTGAGCCTTTACAGTAAAATCCAATCAAATAATGAAATAGTTTTAATTAAAATTAATGTCTTGTGAACTGGTTTTCGTCTGACTTTATTTAAATTCTGAGCTTTTATTCAAAATAGATTTTGTTTTCAAATTTCTGAACTGTGAGTGCTGGGAGCATCTAACACAATTTATTTTGAGGATTAAGCATTAAAGGGATTAGAAGGAAATTATAAGGGCCAAGTATTCTAAAAGCTAACTAAAAATATTGTCGGGTTCATTATAAATGTAGAAGCCTAAAATAAAACCAAAGGAATAATCAGATTCCGAAATACACATGAGGAGCAGAACATCTGGTGCTATGCCTGCATCTGCTGGTTCGTTGTGGCAGGACAACCCTTAAAGTGATGCTTATTACCAGGAAGGGGATTTGAAGAGAAAGAAGCAGCAAAGCTCTTTTCAAGTGGAGACGGGAATTAAAGATGTTTGGTTGGATGGAGTTTTCTGAAGCAGTGTGCGTGTTAAAAGAATGGATAGGACCTGCTGAAGTAATTCACTGCAGTACTATTGACAGTTCTATTTAAAGGTTGGAAGGAATCTTACATTAAATGTTCTGGGAAACCAGAAAAGCCAGAGAGCTTGTGCTGTGAGTAAAGCAACACAGCAGAAGCACAAAAAACAACAGATGATTGCAAAGCAGTTTCTCTGTGCGAGATGAGTGCAGTCAGTAGTGTATGTTGAAAAAGCAGCTTTTAGTTCAGTAGAGCAGCATTTACATGGAAATGTAGCAACAAGCCAGGAAGGCCTTGTTTTTAGCTGCTTGTCCTGGTTTAGGACAAATTAGGAGGAAAATCTCCACGAGGAGACAAACCTCCACTACCCCTTCCCCCCAACCCCGGGTTAGGGAAGGAACTCCTCGGAGGAAAAGTGGAAAAAACTGTTTATTAA
>VZUI01022919.1:0-41473 GCA_013401135.1 Cettia cetti
AGGATCATCTCTACTCCACAGAGCTGCATCTGTTACTCCAGAAGGATTCATCTGGACTGCTTCTAACACCCTGACCAACAGGGTGTCAGGTCACATCCCTGACTCTGTCAGGGGGTTTTAGTTTTTTTTCTGTTTGTTTACTTGTCTTCCTGTATTACTGCATTTGTTTATTTTAATATTCCTAGTAAAGAACTGTTATTCTTATTCCCAAATCTTTGCCTGAAAGCCCTTAATTGCAAAATTATAGTAATTTGGAGGGAAAGGGGGTTACATTCTCCATTCTAGGGAAAACTCCAATTTTTCCTGGCAAATACCTGTCTCTCTAAACCAGGACAGAGACTTTCACATAATCAGTACAATATGATTACAGAACTCTCCTCTTTCCAAGTTTTTATTGATTATAAATAAACCAAATAATAAAAATGTAAGCATCATCAGGCATTTTCACCTATTGGATTAATTTTATAAAGAAGACATGCTTAAAAAGGGTAGCAAATTTGAAACAAGATCTTCATCTTGCCAGAAGGCCTAAGGAAATAATGCTAGAATCCAAATATATAGAACTATGCAAGCATAAACTGTTTCATTTATCTCTGCTATTGACAGGAGATATAATGCCAGATCACCTGCCAAAATGTGTAATTATTTAATTAACTAATATAGGTATTTATCACTAAAAGAAGTGTATCTGAGGGAAGTTCTTTAGTATTCATTGGTTTATAGTTACATGTTGGATTAACTGTAGATAGTCACACTCAATGAGTCTTGAAGAAAGGATGTTTCAAATAACAGTCGTTGGAACATTTGATATACTGGCGAAACAATACTGATAAAACAGGTTTGATGTTTTAGCTGCTTTGCTGAATGTGTTTCTACACTGGTAAACAAGGCATATCAGCCTCATTTTCCCTGCTGTAGTATTGCAGCATAATTAATTTTTTCTGTTAGCTCTCTTCAAGAAGATTATTACATTTCTCTGTCAACTGTTATTTTTTGAAAATATAATTAAACCTAAACCTTTCTGAGATAATTTTATCAAATTTTATCATAGTTTAAATGAGAGACATTGTCCTTTGCAAATTCATATGTTTTCATTAGATTAAAAGGTCTCCCATTAGAACTTTTCATTTAAATTTATATGAGATTTCTGATGTGTAATTCCATGCTTCACAATATTCGATTTCTTCTGCAATATTATCCAAACACTGTTGCTTTTTCATTACATTTTGTGTTACATTTCCCTCCTTTGGTGCTCTTATGCTAGAGGAGATGATAATTAAAACTACACAACTTTAATTGTTTTCTTTTCACAGAAAAAAGATATTTTTACAGGCACCAGAAAAATAATCACTAATAGCTTCACTAAACCTTTAAATGCAATTCTAATGACAAAAAAAAAATGTGTATTCAATTAGATGCTGGTTAGCATGATGTAATTATTTTTCTTTACCCTATGAAAGTTAGGGTACCAAATAATACTATTAACCCTAACAGAAATAACATCAGCAATTGTGTTTGTTTGCATTTTTTTTTGCTTGACTTGTTTTGTTTTGATCAATGACAAGAAAAGATTTGGATTTGAATAGGAATCTGAATGCATTAGGAAATGATTTGCTGGCCTCAGTGCTGTTCTGATGAGACTGGTTATGGGAGTGACACAGGTTAAGGGTTTGCTGTGCAGAGAAACCCACCCTGGGGCAAGGAAATGTCACTCTTGAAACACTGTCTTTGTCTCTGTTACATGGAAATGAAACACCTGCGCTCTACACCTAACTGGATATCCTTTTAAATTTTTCCTTGTGGTTGAAGCATTCTGCTTGTTCTTTAAACTCAAAGTGAGGGGCTTGGCCATGGCCTCCCTGCTGTGCTCTTGGGAGAGGCAAGTCCCTCTTCTGAAACAGATTGCTGACTTCTGCCAAGTGTTAAAGTACATACATCTCACTGATAACACTGAAATATGGCCTTGTGCTTTGAGGATAAAATTGTTAGTCAGGAGAAACAAAATGTGAGTTATTTAGATTATCTGAATTTATTTTGGAAAATAAATATTTATGAGAGTTGAGTACAGAGACATGGGTCCAGAATTTCAATATGTTCTTTTGAAAAATATGATGCATCCTCCCCATTCCTGCAGCTCGCCAAACATTTTCTGCCTACAATGACAAGAGATAATCTTTAAAAAAGTAGATAAGCAGTATTCAGCTGTTTGAGCAGGCTAGTTACTTTAAGAATCTGAAAATAGAGAGGGAGCCTTAACCCCCAAGAGTTGAACATGGAGTCAGACATCACAGACCAGAACACAGTACTTCTTTCTAGAATTAAGTACTTATGGCCAGCTCTTTCTCCTGGGAGGCAGGCAAAGTCTTTCCTGACATCTATGGATAGTCAATACAGTAGTCACTGGGACAAGGCTGTGTCTTATCTTGCAGTCTCAGTGGCATAGCTTAGAACAGAAACATAAATCCAGGCTTCCTACAGCCCAGGTTAAAAAACAAAATGCCAGAAAACAACAGTCTGAGGGAATGAATAATTTCATTATTCTATCTCCAAAATAAATAATTGCATATACAAAACCCACCACCCCAAAACCCACAAAAGAATCTGATTTCCCATATCCCATATGAGAGCTTGTTCCACCAAGTGAAACACTTATTTATTATAATTTATCATTTTTTTTTTCTCTCTTCTGCCCAATTGATGTATTAGATTCAGCGCACTATTCCCCTAGGGAATTGATGAGAAGTCTTCCTAAGTGTAGCAGACACAAAGGGCTCTGAAGCACTCAGCAAAATCTGTGTCTGGTCAAATACAGATGACAATTTATAGATGCCTAGTCAGGTGTCCCTGTGACTGTATTATAAATGTAGATACTACAGAGATATGAGGCATTTCCAACACAAGAGCATCTGAGTGTGGAATCTGTAATTCAGTAACTCCTGGTACTCTGATTAGACACATTTAGATCCTCAAATTTCTGTATGAATTTATCGGGGGGGGGGGGGGGGGGGGGGGGGGGCAGGATTTTAAAATATGCCCAAGTGGGAAAGAAACATAGGTTAAATTGGTATTCAATTCAACTCTGCTCTGAAGCCACTTTTTGAAAACTTCATCTGTTCAAATTGGCCAACTCTGTGGAAAAGGAAAGGTAGCCCCAAGAGCTCCTAAAGTGTGCTTGTGTACCTTACAAATGGGAAGAGTGCTCATTTCATACTTGGGCTACTGCTTTGCAGCATAGTCAGTTTACAAATAGACTTAAGGGATGCATCTCCCTTCAGGACTCACTGAAGGAGTTCAGGGACACTGAGGTGGTTGTACTTACCTGGTATCTTTCCCATATAGATGGTGACAGTGAAGGAAAAAGTATGTCTTGACAGGATTATCTGAGGGTATTTTTGGCATGTGCAGCCCTCTGTAGAGATGCAAATGATGGTATGATTTGCAAGGTTTTATAGAGACATAAACTATGTCTAAAACCCAAAGCCAATACTAAGTGGCAGGATGTAGTGAGGAGTGGTACATGCTCAGTGGGACAATCTGAGGACCTGAAATAAAGAAATAGTACTGATAAAGTCTGGCACAGTCATTACAGTCCTATACAGTAAAATCACTGTCAGTACTTGCTGTTCAGCTGCAGGTAAGACTGAAATTTTCTGCATTGCTCATCTTCTCCTTGTTCCAAAAGAAATGTTTATAAAAATACTGCTTCCTTTTCAAACCCATAGAATGAAAATTCCTGTCTCAAAGGTCTTTTATTTATCTCACTATTGTATTACTCCAGGATTCTCTTCAGAGCATTTCTGCCTTCCCTTTAAGAAGTTTTTATGTTGTACTTGCAGAGCAGAACCAGCTGCTGGGAAGTGAACTCTTTTATTTTCACGATCATGAACAGCAACAGCACACAACTGGCACTCTCCTGTGTCTCTTTGGCCACTGCTGCAGGAGTGAAGGTAGGGAGGAACAGGACACGACGTGAATTCTGTATGCACTAACCAGGACCAGTATGCTGGCATGACATCTTAGGTGAATGTCTCTCCCCCATAAAGTTGCAGAGCTCTCTTGTGTGTACACAGCAGACAGTTCAAGTCTACCTGGAAGTGTATCTACAAAGTGGTCTATTACTTTGCCTTTTTTCATTTCTACCCACCCCTCCCTCTTAAGAAAATGTCTATCAATTACTATCTTTTATTGTCAAGACACGTTTCCTATCTATATTTTACTTTATCAATTTACCTTTGTTATATCCATAACTTCCAATTAACTGAACAAAATTTAAACTCATCTGTTATAATTGTCCTTCTGGAATTATGTCACTGATGAATTTGGGGCATGTTTCTTTATTTGCAAGAAATTTTTCAAGTTAGAAGCTATTAAAAAACCAATTGAATCTCTCCTCTACATTAAAATTCCTTAGATTCTCTAGTTTCTCCATTTGCCGTTTCTCATTCTTTTTACTGTTCCTCCAGGATTCCTGTTGTGTTTTTTTTTTTTTGTTTGTTTGTTTGGGTTTTTTTTTGTTTGTTCCCCCCCCCCCCCCCCCCCCCCCCAATGTTTCTTCTCCTTTTTTGGCAACATTTTATCTTCAGCTTTATTTTATGGTCTGCATAAAATTTCAACATACCAAAAACTTAGTTGCTTCCTTGCTTCTGCTTTGTTTTTTGAACCTCAGAATTAGCAGAGCATCCACAAAATGCTCATAAAATACTAAAGAAAACAAAGTAATTTCAACATGTGAAACTGTAGTAAGTCAGGTGGCTTTATCTGGAGAATACAATATTTTTGAAAAATGGAGCAGTGCATACTTACGGAAATCCAGTATCCAGAACAACTGTTGCAGTATCTCAAGATTTAGATAGTATTACTTCAAATAAGAAGTAATAAATATTTTGACAAACATTGTAAAATCTGTGCCACATGCAAGAAGTGGTTTTCTATTGTCAGGTTCTCTGGAGCTTCTACAGACTAAAACAACAAAGTGTATGGAGACAGATAAACATTCACCTTACTGAGACTGAAGTGAAATGGAAACCTTTTTGTGGGAGAACTGTTCTGTATATTGTTTAAACTATATGGGCAGAAATTCAGAGAAGGTGATTTACAAGTCATATGCTCTTGGGCAAGAGAATGAGACAGTTTTGCTGATATGACCAGATAACTGGAAGCTTAGTATGAAGAACAGCAGCCATAGAAGCCAAAAAATATCTAGAAAATGTGATTTCAGAAGTAAATAAGGTTTCTGAAATACATATAGAAGACTCTGGCATGACAAATTATTACCCTGCTTGTCAAATAACCAAAGGGTTACCAAAGATTTATTAGAGGGATTAAAATAGTTAGGCATTTAAGCTCTGAAAGTCTAATATCTTGTCCCCATAAGCAAGCAAAATAACAAGTTGCCAATTGATCTAAGCATTTCTGAAAGAAGGTTTGTGCGCAAGGGCAAACCTCTTGTGCCATACACACTCCAGAAGACTTTAACTTGATTTTAACAGGTTAGCTGTATCCAAACTGGTATCTACCTGCAATGAAACATTTGCAGAATTCAGGCTGGTCCAGAAGTGTATGGAGAGTGACTTTTAGGCTGCCCAAGTGACTCATGAGCTCAGCTACTACCAAGCTTTTAAGTTTCTTGACACTTCTAAAAATTCCTGCAATGCAATGCATTTTCTGTGACTCGAGTGTATTGATTTAGTTATTCCTTGTGAAGCGTTAAAGCCTGTTTTCCAGTTTGTCTTTGCCCTGATTGCAACACACCTCTCTGTGGTCAAAGTAGAAAAGCAGTCTGTTAGAGCTGTGAGAAGTGTTCACACACCCTCACTGTGTGCTCATCTTTTGATCTCTTCCTTAGAACCCTGCACGACTCATAAGAATGTGTTTATAGCTGAATAGCTCTGAAATGTTATGTCGCTGATGCAGATTGACCTCCATAAATAGCATGTCCTCTATACCAAGATCCATTTTCTCCACTCTCTACTGCTCCTTTGAGATGATTTTTACTGTTGCTCCTAGCTCTGGGGATTTTTTGTTGAAAGCCTGTTTGCAGAACACATACTACACATACCTTTCAAGGCTCTCCGACTCTTATTACCCATATTACTTTAAAAAATGATTTAGTGAAGGCTGCAGATGTGCTAAATGGTTTGGCAAAAAAGCATGGAATGCCTCTGGAGAGAGGCACCCACCTGCTGACTCATGAGTCAGTGCTTCTTTGGTTTTACAGTGCTGTAAAATAAATAGCAGATGATGAGAAATTTTGTACACTACACTAAAACAGAGAATGCACAGTTTGTGACAGAAAAGTAAATCACTGGTGCACATTTTGTTACAAAGTACCTCTTCCGTTTCTCAAAATGCTTCAAGTGAAAATGCAAAAACCTCCTGTTGCAAAGCATTTTAATTTCAGATCATTCTTGCAGTCCTCCAGCAAGGAGGTTTTCTCCCCTAGGAAGCAGCACCTTTTTAAAGTACTAAGTCACAAATGGCAAGTGCCTGACGTGAAGTATTTGTCTGCTATTAAGTTTCTTCAAAAACAAGAGAGAGGGAGAGACAGATTAAATATCACCATCATAGGCTGCTGCTTAGAAGGAAAGTGGCTAAACAAAATGCATTTAGCACAGAGACAGTTCAGTGCCACAAACTGCACTAATGTGATGAGGTAAAGAAGGAAAAATAAAGGAGTGTTGTTTCATCCCCCCTGGATTGTGGTTGTGCCCAGTAGTGTGTTTCTTAATGTTTCCATCACATCCCCCTATTTTTAGAAGTTAATAGCTCGACTATAAAAATTTGCTTCAGGCTGAAGCTTGGCGTACAAGGTCTCAGTCAGGGAGCACATTTAGTGAAAAAGAAGATTACCCATTTTAAAGCCATTTTTTTTTTCTGTCATAAAATCTAAAAATATTCTCTTTTTCAGAAATTACATTTGGTATCTGATATCTATAATATAATCTGATATATTTTCTCACTGCATTTAACCAATGAAAATCCCCATCAGAAAAAAAAAAAAAGTGTTTTTTTTTCTTGTTTTTGGGTATTGATGTGAGCCTGGTGACCTCTGTATTCACACTTTTGAGAATTTTAAAAAATCTGTTGATATTTGAAATTCAAGGAGATATAGAAGGAATAGATTATATGACACTCTCCTTCTGTGATTTCTTTTGCTTTGGTGAAAGCTGGGAGAAAAGATACAGGACTAGTTGAACTCCAAGTTTAATACTGCAGTACTTATTGTTTTGAGTGTTTTGGAGACCTTGATTGCTTAGGTGCTTCAGCAACACCAACCTGAAAAGATACTTGTTAGAAAGACCAGGTGATTTGTCTGAACAAAACATGAAACTTACAGCACAATGCCTGTAAGTCTCCTGTAAATTTATTTTTCTGTGTTTGGAATTATACTAAGTGTAGCAGAATAGATGATTGAAAGGAGAATTTTAGAAAGGTGGAAAACAGTGTTTTAGACAAACTAAGATTATTGCAGAAGTGATGCAGTGGTAGTTTCAAAAGCAGCACACTCACATTTTAATGATCTAAAATACTGCAAATAGCATTAGATATTATGTGTTTGTTTAGAAGTTATTTCTACTTTTTGGAGGTGCATTTGTTTTTGTGTAATGTCTAACTGAAAATTAATTTCCTGTGGGTTTTTTGCCTTGTTTTATAATGTTTCTGGGACTTTTATGGACTGAAAAGCTGTAGTAAAGCCCCTTTTTCCCACATCTCAGTTAATTTTACTCACATAAAATTAAAATCCTTTTTTTTTTTTTTTTTTTTAAAGCACAGATGACACAGTGAAATACATGAAAATTCCTTGGAAAGAGTGAAAAAGAAAAAATATTTTGTGTTGCAAACTTTCAGGGGTGTCTCTGCAGGCCAGCGTTCTGGTCACTGACCTGCTCTGAACTGGGATGATGACTCTGAGCAGTCTGTCCATTTGACATTATCATGATAATGTGCCTTTTTGCTGTAGCATCTACACCAATTCTTGTTATAACTCAGCTAAAAAACATAGTATCAGGCACTTATTACACTCAGTGCTTTAAAAATTACCTTGCACTTTTTCCATGAAATGCAATGCTCTTTGTTGTCACAAGTTTCTCTATCATCGCACTCTCTTATGTGGGAGATTTTACTTTAGCATCCTTCTTTTTTTCTATTATTTTCCATTTTAGATGTGAATGACTCAGCAATAGGAACAGCCTTTGTAGGAAGCTGAGTCACATTCAGGGTACTTTTTTTTTGGGGTTTTTTTTGACAGGTATGGCAGTACATTACACGATACCTAGAAATTAACCAATTTGTAATACTGTTTGTCTGGGTGACTTTTCATACTCTCTCTCTCTCTCTGAATCAGGGAATCCTGGCTGATCTTCTGCTCTCAGTCTCCTACCAAACAGGAAGAGCTACTGCTCAGGTCCTCAAAGCAGCTCCACCAGGCTACTGACATGTAAGCATGTCACAAGTGAAGTGTGCTGGACAGGTACTCTAGGTGCTTCTGACAGCTCTCCAGAAAGTTTTAATTATTGGTCCTTTGTTCAGTGCTGACTGATGACTGTCTATGCATTTCTTACACCTTATCACCTCTAGAATAAGCACAGTATTTTTGGCAATAATTTCAAAAAACAACTATCTTCAGTTTAATCAGGCAATGGAAAATCTGTGTTTGAACAGCAGATGTCTTCTGTGAAATATTGAGGAAAGGAGAGAAAAAAGCCTCAGGCAGTCTTTTGAATAGGAATGTTTTATCGAACAGTTTTTAACAGACTGACCAGGAAGTTTGTTTGGGTTTTTGTTTTTCATCCTTCTGTTATCTACAGCATATCTAGTGTAGAATCAACCTTGATAGAATGGCTGAAATTTGTTTTGAATTCACTATGTTCGTGTTAGGTGGACTAGATTTGCTGAAGAATAATAGATGTCAGGTGTCCTTGCTTTCTGTCTTCCTGACTTCTTTCCTACCTTCTCTCTTTCCTGCCTTCTTCCCTGCCTTCCCTTTCTTACCTTTTACTTCTCTAAACATCAACATTTATCCTTTGAACTTGTAAGTTATTACATATCATACCCAGTTTAAAGTAACCTTCACTTTAAATTCCATGGGTTTTGTTAGCTAAGTCAGTATTTTGACAGCATTATTGCCGTTTTCTTTGTGCAAGTATTGTCAGACAGACACTTAGCACAGGTAAGTATATTGCAGTTCTACTTGGGGCTTAGTGCTGAATGTCACCTATTAGGCCTTTGCAAAATCCTCACAACTGCTCAGAAATTCCACTGTATGGAAAAATTTTCTATTGTTAAGCAGAGCTTTAATTAAAGCCATACTTTGTTTTCAATCCAATTTAAGAACAAATACAAAAAAAGGAAGATGTAAATTTTACAATGCCTGCCTATGTATCCAATTCTGAGCTGAACAAAGAAGCTTATACGCTGAAAATCTTGTAGGAATAAAGCAAGTAAGATAAATAAAAAGCTTCCAGTGCTTAATTCCAATCGTCTCCACAACAACTGGAGCTGCTGATAAGACACCTACTCAGAGTAATGATGCATAATGTGAAGAAGCAATAACCCAGGCTGCATAAGTATGAAGGAATGCCATTCTTTTAAAGAAAAGTGTGGCAAATGTGAAGCTCTGTTAATGTTCTGAGCCATTTTCAAAGATATTTTCATGAAGACAGCAAATTGCAAAGGTTTATTTTTTTCCCAAGTGTGATAGAGAGAACAAGAGACATAACTAATATAAGGGTATCACACATTTGTCCGTGTACTATCATGTAAATATTTATGTTCTGTCAGCTCATTATTAGTGGAGGTTCTAATAAGAATATAAATATTATAAAGTGTGTTTACAACAGATAAATCATAGGGGTGCTGAAGTAATTTGCAACACTAAAGCTCATTTTGGATAATTACAGAGCCCCAGAAGATTGTATTTATGTATTACAAAGGAAGGGGATGTTCAGACGAAAACTGTTCTGGGCTGCTGACATTCTGAGGAGGCTGATCCTGCCTGGGACTGACTTAGGAACATATGCAAATACTAGTGAAGGATTTTGTGAATAGAAGAAGGGTAAGAATCAGCATAGTTTCAATTGCAAGGCAATAAATTTCATGCAGATGAATTACTCTAACTATTGAAGTAATGTAAGAAAAGATTAGTTAAGATTAAGCTAGCAATAAAGATACTAATATTTTATTACAAACAGAGTTCTGTTTTGCATTTTATGTGGGGGTAAATTAAATCGCAATGCTGTTTATCCTTGTTTTATGAAGGCTATTTTCATATCCTTATTAAGACTTATTCTTGCTCTTGCCATCCCTCCCCTCCTGATCCCCATATCCATTTTACCTAGGCAAATTAAACACAAAATATGTCTTCTTCTTCATGCCCTAAATACAGTTAAGAACAAAAGAAAGAAACCAATTCTCTCCATCCCAAAAAGGACCAAGCAGAAGAGACTTTGGAAGGTTATATTATAATGAGCTTAAAATGTAGCTCTCTGAGTTTAGCAGCAAATAAATGTAGTTCAGCTCTTTTCCATTAATGTTTTATTAATAAAATTAATTTAAAGTGAAACATATATTATTCTATTCTATGACAGGGTAATCAGTGTCTATCTGGTAAATGATTGCTTAAGTAAAACTTTCTGAGAAGGAAAAAAATTATTTTTTGAACAACAATAAAAGAGCTTAAAACTAGGGTGAAATCAATCAATCTATCTATCTATCTATCTATTTATCTATCTCATGCTTTTTTCTTCATGGTAATAAAAGCTATCAAAACCTTTGTTGCTTGTAGATTTGTATTTTTTTTTGTAGACTCGGTATTGGGCCTTGATTACCAAGGACAATGTTACACCTAGAGAACTGGATATCATACCTTTTGGTCTTTTTCTCCCCTTCCCAAAATGTGGTCAGAATTGTGTGTTTTGATTTTAGTTTTATTTTTCATAATAGATAGATTAATAAATACATAAATAAAGCATACTTAATGCAATAATAGGCAGCTAATTGGTTCTGTCAAGGCAAGAGATCAGGGTAACAGCTCTCTGAAACAAGACTTACATTTCTGGATTTCTTCATGCAGAGCACTCCTTTAGACAGAGACCACACATTAATAGCAACATTTGCCCTAAATTCCAGTATGTTAGAAAAAACCAAGATGTCTCCACATAATTAAAAACTAATTGTCCTGGCCAGTCTGGCTCTGTCAATTCTTTGCTACAAACCACCCAGTCTTCCTCTTGATACAGCTGAGAACTTCACCAGCTAAGGCTTGCATCTGTATCTTGCTCAGTGTGTTAAAGAACAAAATTGCCATGCAAAACAGAACTGTGAGTTATCGCTGGGATTCCCACAGTCCACTAGGCCGCCTCCAGTGATCTCTCACTTGCTCTCTTCCCAAATAGAGTCTCATTTTTCTTCATGTGCTCCTTTTTGACTTGCCAATGCCAATGTTCATCTTTTCCCTCATGACAGTCTGATGTGCCAAATATCCTGCTATGGGGTAGGCCTGGAGAGAGAACTTCAGATAGTGAGAAACTGAATAGGAGTAGACTTGTTAACTAGATTCAAGAATATTATAAGTACTTTCTATTTCTAGTATTCTATCTCCTGTGTGCTTCAAAGAATTAATTTAGATAGCATTTAACCAGATGGAAATTGAAATTTATTTCTGAGAATAGAGTAGGTTTAATAGATTTTTACATTGTTATTTTTTGTATAACCTTTTTATCAGTCTCTTTCATTGCAGCTGTCATCTTCTTTCCTGTCTTCACCTTCAGGTTTTCAGTGGACTTTGCCATCATACCAGTTTCAAAACTTAACTCTTTAACCCTTACCACTGTCTAGCCAATGTGACATGTTTATACTAACCTTTTGCTTACTAATACTTATATACAGATATTTTTGTATTTTCAACTAATGAACACTTACTAAAATATGATCAAAATGAATGCACTGAAAATTGGTTACAAAAAATGGAGAAAGAGAGAAGGAAATTCAGGTTCTTTCCTTATACCACTTTCATTGTACTGAAAGCTGTTAGTGTTAGGCAAACTAGAATACTTAATCTTCTCAAGCAGTGGTCCTATGCTTTTAAGAGGATTATATTATTAGTACTTTAATTATTAATTATGCACTCTTTTTTACAAACAGTCCAAAGTTTTTGTCTCTTGGCTTTTAAAAATATATTGTAATGTTTTAATTATTTTAATTGTCATGACTTGCTTTGCTTTTGCCCATATTTTCATGAAAAGTTTCTTTAAGAAGGACACAAGGAGATGTCTGTAGTAGAAGCAGATAGATCCCCTGCCAGTGCAGTGACTCAAGCCACTGGGAGACTAGCACGAACTAGCTGTGCAGAGTCTATGGTTTGATTACTGTCACTACCAGTCAGATCATTAATCACAACAGTGGTAGTGACAGAAAATTTCTTGACCTCATCATGAAAGGCAAGGAGGACATCCACTGGAGCAATTCATCCTCCAGGCATAAGAAAACTGTAGGGAGGTTGTCTTTGGTTATATAGTGTGTTTTCTTTTATCCATTAATTCTGTCTATAATCCTGGCAAAAATGTCATAGCTACAGGAAGGCAAGATTTTGCATTTCATCTCTTGGAGAAACATCTTTTGTTTCTGATGACATGAAATACATGTTCATTTTCTCAAAATTCTGCGTCCCTGAGGATGTAGTAGCTTGGCATTGAAAACTGGAACGTGAGTAAGTTTCTGCAACTGTCTATAAAAACAATAATGTGACTCTTTTCTGTTTTATAGGGGTTGGCTGCATGGAAAATTGCTATGGGCCCCCTTATTAAAGAATAGTTATTCTCTAGTGGCTGAGGAATATTTACAATCTCTTGCTGCCAAAGGATTTAAACCTGAAAACCCAGGGAGACTTATTCTAAAAATTGAAGATTACTAGGCAGAAAATATCCAGTTGCTGATGATACAGACAGCATTGCAACCCACCTTACTGTCCATGAAACGTGTTACTTTTTCTCGGTCTTCAATATCTGTGCCATTTTGCTGATAATATCTGCTATTTGTTGTGTTTTTTCATTGCCTCATGAAAACTATTTTCCCAGTTATTTGAGTACAACCAGTGTTCAGAGAAAGGATCTTGATCAACCATGACAATAAAAGCCAATTTGATACTCATTTTCCTATAAGATTATTTGCAAAAACCATTAATTTTGTCAACAGAGGATATAAAAGTGTGTTTTAAATATTTTTTTCAATATAAGCAAAGTGAAGTTACAAGGAATTTCTGTTCTGAGACTGGGAAAATGGTTAGGAATGATAACATTTTCAATGAAAAGCTTCAAAGACGATCAAATATAGTAACATTGTACTTTCAGGTCTTATGAAGAATTGCAACGTATCTATGCAAATAAATATTCAAAAAGGAGGATAATTAATATGGATGTGTCAATGAGGTCTCTTTGTGGCTTCATTTTTTCTCTTCTTCACCTGCCACACAAAGTAGGCAATGCAATACTATTGGATGATTAACCAGAAACGCACATTTTCCAAGACCATAGAGAACCCTTCATTGGGCTGTTTTCTGCAATTATCTAATTTATATACTGCTCTGAGAGCTAATGGGTAATTAAATGGTATTAAAAGCAGTTTTCAAAATTAAATTTTATCAGAAATAGCCACAATACAACTCTAGTAATGAAAGCACAAGGAAATGTGCCTCATTTGGATGGCTGTATATGAAGTGAAAAGCAACTCTGATTCATACACACATAACTGTGGAGCAAGCTCTGGTCGTGACTTCCAGTCATAGCAGACACCTTGAGAATATTAGCCAAAGGCAATGTGTAAAATAACATTACTATTTTATTTACACAATTGGTGCGAAATTATGACTGAAAGTAATTAATCAAATGCTCATCAAGGTGTACCAACTAAATTTTTTGGTATTTCAAATAAAGTATTTCAAGTACAGCATTTCGAATGTGAGCTACAGGCAGTGCCATGAAAATGGGCATGAAGTTGTGAGACCTAATTTTCATTGTGTTTACTTAAAACATCTACACTGCACTTCATAGCTTAGAATTCAAGCTTCCATGTAGAAAGAAGCTATCTTTGTAGAAAGAAGTGACAAAAAATATTATTTTACTTCTTCTTTCCTCCATGTAATTTATAATTATATCTTCAATTGTTGAAATTTCCCCAGGAAATAGTCACTTCATGTTAGATTTGTTTGGACTCTTGCTTAAAGCCTAAATCCTGTCCTTCTGTTTTACAGCTGCTGAGACCCAGACATCTTAAATGCTGCCTTACATTGTCCAGCAGGACTCTCACTTCTCCAGCTCTATGCAATTCCAGTTTGCATCTTCATATTTCAGGAAATTAGAATTTGCTGCTTTAATTGGACCTTGCTTGTCTTTGACCTGTAATTGGATACTCAGCTAGTGCTTTATTTATGACTTTTCTTTCTGATTCTTTTCTTCCACTTTTTTTAATCATATATTTTCACACAAGCAGTTCACAACATTAGCATATGATCATGTAAAATTGTTTGGCAAATGCCAGTACTCATACAAGTAGGCCACAGTTAAATCTCTGCTACAGCCAAGTGTTAGCACTGTGCAAACTTCTCATATAATTCACTAAAACACCTTAGTCTTAACCTCTGTCTCATCCACTTTAAAGACGTGGGCTTTACATTACAGAGAGTTTGTAAAGTGTACAGAAGTGACAAGCAATTATTTATTTTGCTCTCCTTCCTAGGCAAGGCAATATGCCAGACCTTGAAATCAAGCCCAACAAAAAAATTTCAACAACAACAATAACAATAATTTTAGAAGGAAACATGCATCCAACCTGAAGGAGCCATATGAATTAATATTTTAAGGTCAATAGTTGACTATAGTCACCTATAGTTTGGGAGTTTTGTCAGCAGTTTGAATTAATATTTTGGGAAAATTTAAAAAAATCTGTCTACAAACCCTCATAAATTTTTTATTGTACAAAAATAAAAGGGGTTTTAAAAATTCCAGTGAATATAAATCCTTGAGATTTTCACAAGCTTAACATCTATTCGAATCATATTTACTAGTGAATTAATTTTATGTATTAGTACAAAATTAATGAAAATGTAGATGTTTTTCAGGCTGGAAACACTACACCAGCTTTCTTGTCTCTAGTTTCCAGTAAGTTTTCAGGTACATGTAGAGATATGAGGGATTATGGAGAAGGCATATTGATGTTGAGTATTAAAAAGTAAAGAAAATAAAAGAAACCACTAAATGTAAATGGAGAAAAAAATAGTGAATTGAATTATTACCCTTACCTTCTAGGGCAGAAATCTTGCTTTTATTCATTCAACAATTTTGTGATGATAATGAGGAGTTTATGCTCCATGCTAAGTGGGCTAACTGAAAATTCTGTTCCATAATATATTGCTTTGTTTTGTATGTAAAATCCTCCAATGCAACTTACTTTAGACATTACTTTTCCTAGCAGCGTTCCTCCAACAATTTAGGAAGAGGTAACTAGATTGACATTTTGTTTAATGATCCCTATTAAAATGCAAACTTGTGGTATATTATTGTAGTAAATTCTAGCAATAAATGAAATGTGCTAGTGTTCCCACAAAGAAAAACCTTTCTTTTTGGGTCACAATTTATATAATAAACATAAAAAGCCTATGTCATTTGGGCCTGTAATAATAATAATAATATCAATTTGAATTATGTGATTATCATATTATTAAAAAATTTACTTGCTCATACCTGGAAAGGTATGAATTAGCACAGCCTAAAGTGTTATTTGCATCCTTGTTTCCACTGAGAACTTAGAATACAAGGTTAAAGCTCTGTCATTTTCGGTTAAGCCACTCCTAGCTGCCAGAAGCAGATTGTTCTAAATTTTTCTGTGGATCTCACTGGGCTTCTGTCTGATCTGAAGGTTACCAGTACATATTGTGTTCTGCAACATGGTCATAGAGGCCTTTTCAAAACACCTTAACAACTTCAAGTGGCTCCTCAGCTCCTCCATTAATTTTGCTATCTCAGTCCAGGATTTTGCTTGGTTTTGAATGTGTTCTGTTATAGGTAAAGTACTGCAAGATGAAATCTAGAAGCAGCATAATATGTAAAAGTTCTTGAGTGCTTTTAGGAAATGAATCTTGTAAAACTGACATTATTCCTAAAGACTTTCCTCCAAAAACTATTTTTACAAAAGGCTGTGTCTAAAATTATGTATTTCTAGTGGATATAACTTTTTTATTTTGGCCTGGCTTTTTTTTCTGGAAGAATGCACCTAGAAATTCTTTTTAAATAGTGCTATACAAAGAGTGAGTGCTTCTCTCTTTTCTCCAACAGCAACACAGGTATCCAAGGCACTCTTCTAAATGCAAGTGAATCAAGTTCTGGCCCTTCCCTGGCTAGGACAGTCTGAGGATATCTCTTCTGGCTACTTCAATCACTGAGTTTCTGAGGGTGTTTTTTGGCAAGATTCTTCTGATATTCTGCTTTTAAAGTTGTTCCACTTTTCATGGAGGAATTAAGGATTTCACAGGGCTAGAGCAAGCAAGGGGGAGCTACTGTATGGCACTACAGGTGAGATTAGTTTCACCTGCTTAGACAGACAAAACTTTAGTTTCTCCTCCAACTAATACTTCATCATGTGGTTGTCTTTTGGAGATTTTTGATCTTCAGGTTCCATAATAAATTACATGCTTCCAAAAGCTTTAATCTTTGTGTAATATCTATTGCTCTAGATTAAAAAACAAAAAGGAAAGGATTTAAAGTATGAACATTTGGTAGGGAAACATAAAAACAAACTGGCTTAAGAAGGTTTTTGATGGATGTGTTTTCCTTATATTTCAGAAAATACATAAGTTTAGCAAAAAAACCCACCAAACCTTGCCTTTATTTCAATGCATAACTTTTCAGTCATCAGTGTTGGCTGGATTGGGGTTATAACTTTTAGACTGAAAATCTTGATATCCTATACTTTTAGTAACCCAGAGAAATCTTCATTCTCTGCCCACTTTCTTTGATTTACATTGATTTAAAAACTAAATCAGATATGACCTCTTCCCTCACATCTGGGCACACAAAATCACAAAATCTACCAGTCAGGCAGATCATGCAACTTTTGTATAATCTGCCTGAAACTTTTTTTCAAGCAGCTTCTCTTCCTTCTTTTCCTATTCCATCCCATCACATCCTGTCCTGTCACATACCATAAGTTTTTTTTTTTCAGGTAAACACAAAAGCATGTTTCACTTTTAGTAAGTTTTAAATAGATATTCCATATTGGCTAGTTAGTTTTTTCTACAGTCCCTAATTTCTAAGTATGCATACTGGGAGCCTTTTCAACAAGGGTGAACATACCCAGGTATTTAATGATACACTATAAACCAGAAAATCCACCATTGGCAAATTCCCATCTCTCATTTCCCCGAGTCTTAATTCCAGTGCAGACAGTTGTAAGTCCTACTTTCCTTACAGCAGATGTGTGATTCTTTAAGGATTGAAAACTCTTTATGAGTAAATAAGCAAATTTCTTTTTTTAAAAATCTCTGGTTTGTCCTGCATTATAATTAGCATTCACATTTTAAAATTTAATGATTTAGAAGAATGCCCTGTCACAGATGAGGGAGGTGGACATATATTTTAAATAAATGCTTAAGTTTTGGTATACCCAGTATGAAAACTGTAGTAAAAGAAAAAGTTTTCCTTATAGCATACTCTTTTTGTTTGGGTATACTTTTTTGTATCCTTTATTTTGAGGGATCAGCAAAATTAAAGTATTGTTAAAACAAATCAGCATACTTCTCCATCTCCATTTCTGTATCTTTTCAACTTTAAAGATGAGGCCTAGGGAGGCTGGTAGAGTCACTATGCTATCTACTTTGAAAAATCTGTATGGTGATATATGACATGCGAGGAAGTAGGCTGCCAAAGATACAGAAAAAGATTGGGAAATTACTTTCTATATCGAACTATGTTATGCAGTGAACACTGATTTTCTGTTATATCCTGCAGCTATCTTGTCATAATAATT
Source organism: Cettia cetti (assembly GCA_013401135.1). Taxonomy (NCBI): domain Eukaryota; kingdom Metazoa; phylum Chordata; class Aves; order Passeriformes; family Sylviidae; genus Cettia; species Cettia cetti. Next base: position 18,016 of record VZUI01022919.1, read on the forward strand.
TTTTTTGTAAGTCCTTTCCTTTTGTTTCTAAATTTTCGAAGACTTAGCAGCCTGCCTGAAAGAAATAAACGGAAAGTCTGAAAATTTTTCGGTACAGTATGAATACCGATTAATTTTCTGCTGTATTTTTAGTCATGTTCCATTAAATATGTAAAATGATGAGTCGCTAGTATTGGTGAGAGTGGGAAGTGGAATATAATTAATAGATGAAAGAATGCCCCTTCAAAATGTAGCTGCTATAAGTACACTTCGCTGATCATGAAATTTCTAATTCCAGCCCTCATATCTATATTTTAGATTGACTATGCCCCAGGGCCTCAGAAGTGAGCTCCATTTACTGAAAAGTCATGGGAAGTCATGTTTATTGTCTCAGCAGGTAGCTACACTTCAGACTTAATACTAGGAAACAAGGGAAAACAGAGGCCAGTTTATGTTATTTAGTGCACGCTGAAGGTTCCTGACTGATGTGCATGGCAGAAAAGAAAAACAGAATTTAAAAAAAAGTAAAAGAAAAAATAATAGCACATGCATCAGGTTCTATCAAGCTTTAACTATCTCTGTTTTAAATGTGTCAACCTAATTTCTTCAGTGTTTGCAAATACATTTGAAAGTGAGAACAGTGTAAGCAATTTCTTCTTTGGAAAGAAATGTGACCACTTTAACACACAAGAAACTCTGAGCTTTTGTGTAGGCTGTAAGCATTTCAGCAATATCCTTCAGACTCCTATCAGTTCTCTAACCATACAAGTGGAAGGATTAGCGTGTGAAAATTGACTACAGTAATGAAATATTTGTTTATTCAATTTCAGACAGGATACTTATCTCTCTGAGGTTGCAAAGCAAAACATTATGCTAACATATTTCATAGATGCAGACAGGAATGAGGCAGCCCCAGACAGTCTGCTCTCTTTTTGTCACATAGTGTTCTTGGTGCCTAATAACATTGTGATGAAGGGGCTTCTCTATATCTGTGTGGCCTTGTTTATAACCATATGGTGGTTCCCAAATTACACTGCACTCCGATGTGTCGGGATCGGCCAGAATGGCCTGGCTGGCTCCCAGCATTGAGCGCTTGCTGACAGGGCTGGTGCAACTCACAGTGCAATATGGTTGGTGATGCTGCATTTTCATTGAGTTACCTTTCCTGCCAGCTATTATTTTTGACAGTTACAGAAGAACATCTCTAGTTTATTATTAATTATTAAATATCCTTAAAACACATCACCCATGCTTCTGCTAATAATATTTCCCTGAGGTATAATATTAGCTAATTAAACCATTAACTAATTAATCCAAATCCTTGAAAAAGTTCATTTGAGGTGTCCTATTAAGAGTGTCAGTCATATTGCTTACTCTAACCCCATGATTCCCAGGCCTGTTGCTAGTATTTCTGGAAGAAGTAGCATATTCAATTTTTTGATCATGAGCTCCACAATATTGTATGGACTGAACCAGGAAAACCTGCTAAGCTTGGACCAGCACTCCAAATTATGTATGCGTTATGATTCTTAACCTCCTAACCTAAAATAAACAATGAGCAGCACCACAGTTTTTCTGATAATTTCATAGACTTTACTGAATCTTTTTTGACATAACTAAATTGTTGTATCTTTATCTAAATAGGTGTAATCCAATCCTGAGGGGATCTAACAATTTTTATCTGCCCAGCCAAACAGTCCCAGTATGTCAATATGTTCCTATATGTTCCTGCTACATAACAGTACCTAAGCAAGCTCTAAAAAATTAACTTATATACTAGGAAGTTGAAAGTTTCCTTATAGGCTCACCTGATTTCTTGGAAATCTAAGGAGTTTACATTAATTCTTTGATGTGTAGATAGCTAAAGTATAGTGCAATCAGTGATGGTGACATAACCTCTGTTATGGCACACATCTGTGCTCATAATAAACACTAAATCTATGAGAGTAAGAAAAAGTCTGTAAAAAGGATCGTTTGCATTTTGGAATTATTGAATTGTACACAGAAAACCATAATTGAATCTCTTCATACTTTATTATATACTGTTATCCCACAATGGATTAGCACTAATATGTTTGACAAAGTGTTTCCAGAACTGAAACATACTAGAAAAGTCAGAAAGCTTGTACTAGGTCTTGAATTCATAAGGGAATCTTTGTCTTCTGTTTTACCTAGTACTTGATAACGTTTTGTTTCTTAAGACTAGACCTGCAAATCATTTTGTGAAAGAGAAAGGTGTTAAGATTTTATAGACTTTGGAATTTATTTTATAATGTTCATGAAATATCTTTATGTCTTAACTAAATCTTTATGAATAACCGATTTTTAGCTGAACATAAAAGTCCAGAAAAAAGCATGAGACAATCTTCTCTGTTCTTTGAAGCATTAAGAATCTGAAAAAAAAAGTCACTCTGAACAAGAGATTTCTCTTGGCTTAAGACAATTTTATTTTTTCTTAGAATTGTCTTTTTATTTAAACAGATATACTTAGCAGCATTTCTAGATGAATAATTATAAGAAAAAAATAGGAAAAATGTGATGGCATTTAATGATTTTTCTTTGCAAAAAGGTTTTCTTCCTTTTTCAAGTGTAAAAGTATTAGTCAAATACAATTTAAATTCATTAAAGATTTTGAAGTTCTTCCTGGATACATCTCTGTTCACATGAAACATCCCCACAATTACATGTTGTTATAAATTTCTTATGATTACAACCAAATCCACTTATTTATTAAGTCATATCCATAAAATTATGCCCTTAGTATGAAATGCACAACTTCATTTCAGTAAAATCAATGAAAAACCATGAAAAGTCTTGTTTTGTCTGTAGTGATCAACAATGAGCTTTCATGGACATTACTCTACAAATCCTCTGCTTTGTATTTTATTTTCTCTAGTTCTGTGCATCCTCTTGAAACTCACTTTGACACAAACATCTTTCCACCCTTGGGATCCCTTGTAACCTTCATTTGGTCCTAATCCATTACATGTAAGTGTTAGAGATAATGTGTATTTTTCCAAAAGATATTTAAAGGAACTTTCCTAGCCAGTTGAGTCCTGGCTTCTCTTTTTTTGGGAGGGGTATTAAGCCTCAATCGCTGCATGAGTTTTTGTGCCTGCCGTGCACATCGCTGATCCTGGCCCTGACCTGATGACTTGAACTTCTGCCCTCACCCGGAATTCATCTTATCACCATGGACATGCTCTTGGATGCTGGCTAAACTGGCTTTCTCTCATGGGACTTGCTCTGCCCACCTCACTCAGGGTTTGTGTCCTTTGCCAGCCAAGTCCTGGCCCTCCATCCATGCCAGAGCACAGCCCCACTCTTCTCTCCCTGACAGTGGGTCTCACTTTAAAGACCCTACTTCTGTACTGCTATCAATTAACATGACTGAATCAAAAGACGTACTTTGCAGAAATAAGTAGCAATAAAGAAAATTACAAAAAAACTTCTGTTTAGGAGTGAAGCAGAAAAGAGCGCTCTAGACAGCTACTTTGGTATGTTCAAATGGCTAACCCTCCCATGGTCAACACGTCCTTTGCAGGAGTGAGAGATGGTTGCTGTAAAAGGGCCTAGAGGTTAAAACCCTCACAGATACATGTTGCTAAGGGGAATTGAAATACTGGCAGAAAATTACTTGGCATAATGAAAGCATCACTTGATTATCATTCACTCAGTAATATTATTTTCATTAAGCAAATGGAGATTTCAAGAGCTTTCATGCCTCAGTCTCTCAGAAAAGAACACTGAAAAGCTGACCCTCAGCATGAATGTGAGCTAATAAAAGCTGTCCCAAATTGGAGGTAGGCAGTGGTGCCTACCAAGGTGATGTTTGTCACTGTTTGAATCGACCTTTCTGTGAAGCTTGAAAACCAATTCACATGTAATTGCAAAAGCTGCCTTTTGGTAATATCCTATTTTATTGACAAAAGGGGATGAGGTCAACTCATTTTCATAACAATCTGCTTGAAGAAATCCTTAAGCACTCTGTCATTTAGAATTGTTTTGCAATACAGCCTCTAAAAGTATTACTGAGCTTAAAACAGGCAATAAGAAGGGGGAAATGACAAGTTTTGTATTAGTTTTGCTGCATTTTTTTAATAAGTCTTTTAAGAAGCTGCCTAAAAGCCTAACATTAATGAGCAAAAAAAAGATAAGCAACATAATTTTTTCTCTGTTCATTAATCTAGTCCAGCTTTGAAACATTGCTTCCTTTAAAATCAAATAGTTCTTTTTGAATCCTTTCACAAATGCAACAAACGGAAAAAGAAAGAAAAATATACAATGCAAAGGAAGGAAGTGGTTTTCAAGATCAGACACATTTGAAAGGTTCCTGTTTTTTGTAGGGATAGCTACAAACATCAGCTGCAGCTAGTGACAATAGGTGATAAGTGGTTGTCAGGAGACCTGCTTTTGGTTTTGGATCACTACTTGCAAATATGGTTTCAGTGAATTTATTCTTTTATCTGATTTTGAATTACCCTTGTTTGAGTCATTTGAATTTTCACTGATTAGTTAATGCCTGTGAATGAATTATTTTCTCGGACAAATTGCTGCTTATCAATTGTTCCTAAACAGTTCACTACAAGTTATTGGTAATTTTCTCCCTCAGTTGCTTGGATGGCAACCTATGTCAGATAACAATGTTATTGGTCCTTGTGCAACAAGGAATGCAACAAGCTGTCTGAACTAATGTTCCTGAAAAAGAGAACCTGACTTGGTTCTTGTTGTTAAGGCTGATTATAATAGATTGTTCTTTGAGCATAGGAAATGAAAGATAAAGGTAATATAACAACATAGGATACTTTAGGATATTTGAAATATTTTGGTGACTTTCCTTAGCCCAACAGAGGACATCCTTTTTTATGGATCCCACACTTATAAAATATCTGATGAGATTCATAAACAGACTTATCAGTGTGTATATAATAATTCATTCCATTTTCTTTTGTCATATTCAAAATCACAGCAAGAATATTTCTAACATGAAAGCTGAACTAGATGTGTATTTTCTTCACCTGCTTTATTCTGTAGCTGAACTAAAACCCCCATACTATTTAGGAAGCTGCTGTGTCATTTTTGCCTCTTATAAACAGTAAATGACTTTGTATAGCAGCCGAAGAAGGACATGGATTGAAAATTCTGCTCTTTACTTAGTGCCATGCTGTCACCAGTTACTCTCTATTCTTAGCAGCATAAATGTGTACAGTGGCCTTGTGCCTTATCAAATGTGTCAGTGCCAGTTCTCTTCTTTAGGCTTTTAGAGAATCACATCTCATCGTGTCATTAACTATTCTGAGTTAAGTATAGCCAAAAAGTCACTTATTCTGCCCCTACTTAGTTGTATTCAGGCAATCAGATGCATCGTTGGTCCTTAGGGCCTTCCAGGATATTGAGCCCTCTTGAAATCTTGTGATGGAATCACTTCAATCCACAACTTGTGTCTTCTACTGCTGCTCATTGTTTGCTTTGTCCTCCTTTTCTTAGATTGGAGCCTTTCCCTTTCCCTTTCCCTTTCCCTTTCCCTTTCCCTTTCCCTTTCCCTTTCCTCAGTTTTTGAAAGCACAATACCTATTTTCATCTACTCACTTGCAGATTTGTGCCTGCACAAATCTTGTCCACATTTTTGGGTTTTGAGTTTTGAATAAAATCTTACCCTCTTCAGTGCATCCAAGAACAAGCCCAGCAACTACAAACAAAATCAACTGTCAAAGTGTTGTTATTTGCAAACATGATTTGCAAGTTTTCTTTTGCTGTATGTCCCTGGTCCAGTGTAACTCCCTCAATAAACGGGTCATGAGGACTCCAGGGACAGTGGTGCAGAAAAGGAAACTGGCTCTGCTCCAAAGTTGAAAAGTGCTTTATTCCTGTTGAGGATCTAGGCATCTATTTTTAATTACCAGTTTTGTGATTACTCCTTCAATACTGTTACTACCAAAGAGAATGATTTCATTAAAACAGTGTTAGCCAATTCAGCTACTTAAAAAATAACCAACACCCCCAAAAATGTTTGTTTTAATTAACTATAAAGGGCAAAACTCAGAAGACAAGTAAATACTAATAAAAGATGGCAGTCTTGAAAAGGGTAAAAGGGAAATGAATACTTCTGTACTATTGTGTAGGGAGAAGCACTTTAAACAGAAATGTTTGCAGAGTCAGACGCAACAGAATATCCATTCTTACAAATTGTTCTTAGTAAATCTATCTAATCTATTTATTTATCCTCAGATCATACATATTTAGATCTGAGTTCTGCCAGCTGAGTTAATAATTCTTATCTGAAAGTAATTACGTTGGTCCATAAGTTTTCACCACTGTGTTGTTCCACATCATATCCAACTGCGTGACATCTCATCACATTAGCATAAAAGGCATTGTGGTGGTGCACAGCATGGTGCAGTGGTAGACTAGAAATGATGCAGCATTCCTAGTGCTAGTGAATGAGGAAGTGTCACTGGTATTTAGAAGCTTGAGCCTACTGCAGCTTGATTACTCACTAGGGGCTTTGGGTTTTTCATCTTTCCTTTATATTTGAACGGCTTGAACTGGATATTAACTTTTATGACCCAGATTTGGGGCTCAGGAGGAGCACTGTTAGAACCTCGAAAGACTTGAAACCTACCTTTTAGTTACAAAAATGTGTCAGTTTTGAATTTATTGACCATCTGTCAGACTTCACTCACTATGAGCTAGCTGTCATTGTTTGTTATTTGATGCACTTCTAGAATGACTCACTGCAGGGAGCTACCAGCATCTCCATCACAACAATTAATGAGGTCACTCTCTATCTGCAAACATCTCAGCCTGTAATTATTTTCAGTCGCTATTAGCTAGTGTGCCAGATCAGATGAAAGTAATGTGTCTATAAATAATATTTGGCACTAATAATAATATTTACCTGTTGTGGAGACATTTGGCTGATTATTTCTATTAGTTTTTTTCTTTAATTTTATATGAGATGCCTCCTAATCTATCCCCATTCAAAATCATGAGCAGTAAAAACAACTGCCACAACTGGGCTCCTGTCCTCTATTCTATTTCTCTGTCTCAAAATATCTACTCTATTTCATATGCGTATTTGGCATGAATATTTCTTTTTGTGCTTGTGGTATTTTTTTGTAGATAAATATAAGCTTGAAATTCTTTCATTATTATTACTGTTACTCTTGTAGTTTTAAGATAGTGGTCCTAGCCACAATTCAAAACAGGAATACAGCAAACCAGACCATATGGTAGGTTTTCATGTCTTGAAAAATAGTATGAATTTTTCCTAATATTGTTTTTAGAACAGTAGTTCCCCAGGAACCCCATGAATATTTACACTCAATTGTGCAATGGATTTACTAGTGCATAAGAAGATATAATTCCCATCCTGAGGAGTTTAAAATCAAAAGAGGCAAATTTTATTGTGCATGGGGCCGAAAAGAAGGATAAATATTTCAGCACAATTGAAGAAGAAGGACTTTCCTGTCATTCAAGTATCATAGTAAGAGGAACTTACTTCCGGGCTTATCTCCAGAACATTATTTCAGACTGTGCAAAATGTTCTTTCTTAACTTATTAAAAATAATAACAATAATATAAAAATAAATCTTTATTTTGGGTCCCTTTTTTTTGTGGAAGCTAAGACAAAAATGGTCTAGATTCAGAAAGGAGAAACAACAGTATGGGTTCCTGGGTTTTTCCCTACCTAGTACACTTTTCCTGTGGTGACATTGCAAATATGGTATTTACCCAACACATAGGAACTGTCAGGTTAGACTCTTCTCTATTCCGAGGTGATTCAACACAACCCTACAAAAGTAGAATGACAAGAACTATTTGTGAGATAGATCAGACCACCTTTTTGTCACAGTAGATTTGTGTAAATTATTGGAAAAATTTCACTAAAAATGCAAATAATTTTGCCTGCCTTAATTTCCACACTTGTAGGGCTCACACAAGATTTGTCAATTTACACTTTTAATTGAATCATTGAACCTTTATTCAGTATTCAGAAAATAATTTTGAAGGATAAATGTGGCAACATTGTGACAGAGTAAAATATCACAATGGCATAGATCATGTACATAGAAGGAGGCAATAATAATCTTATAGATGACATGCAGCAATGCTTTAATGTTTTGTGTCAAACTTTTTGTCATGAATAATCTGATTAATGATGAGTTAACAGAAAATGCTACCAAACAGAAGTAAATATATGCAAAATACAAGTTTTGTTGCATTTTTTTACATCTTGAAAATAAAATCCCTCTTCAACTGTTTCCTTTTATGCTGACCATTATCTTCTGCTCTAATTTATTCTTTTTACCAGAACACCTTGATGAAACTATTATTCATTATTAAACTAATTGGGTTTTCTATTAAGATATGATAATCAAATTCCTTTCTTTTCTAAAGCCCAGTATAGGTCCACATCAAAACGCAGGCCATTTTACATTTCTTTCCTCACCACCAGTTGTGTTAATTTACCCTTTCTGCAGTGAAAAACCTTCACTGCACTGAATAAACTGTTTGTCCAAGGAGGCCAGTGAGGCCTGGAGTGAAATCCCTGCTAGAATACAGGATACAGCAAGATTTCTGGGCAGAACAGGAAACATGAGCAGAGGTACTTGCCTATAGACAATGCAGAGATAAAGACGATGAAAGCTGGGCAAACAGCAGACTTTCCATGATATGTGGTATATGTAGTTGGAGCTTAGGGATAGGAAAAGGGTTAGAGGTAGGAGAGCAGCAGAAACCTTCAGGACTTAATCAGAAGAAAAGGAGAGAAAATTAAGACAACAGTCTTATGTGCTGGTTACTCAGTGCCAGACAGCCAAGGGTGGAGGCCCCAAAAGATATGGCAAAGTTTTTCAGGTGGTAAGAAAGTGAGGGGGTAGTGGCAGTTAGCAAGCCTGATGAAAGGAGGAGATAACAATTGTAGAAAGCATCAGAGGAAGTATTGCTCAAAGATCTCCAGAGAAAAGCCTGAGAAGTTAGTTTAGTCAATCAAAGATTAACTATATTGTCTGGGTAACGTTGTACCTGGGGACTTCTAAAATCTGATAGCTCCCTTGACAGAAAGTTTTTATGGTGATCTTTTGAAGGGCATTTCCTGTACTGCTAGATGAAATTCTTCATATAGAAGTTATTCTAAGGTTGCAAAGAGCAGCTTATTATCAGGATATGCTATTTTTAGGTAAGTACAGTACTTCTTGGTTGCTTCCACACCTTGATGGGAAGAGTAGTCAAGATTTCCCTTTCTTCCTCAGCTTTTGAGATGTAACTTTGGAAAATGGAAGTGAGACATAAATTGCTTTTCCTTCAAAAAAGGTAAAAAAAGGAACAGAGAAAACCTGATGGAATCAATGTGTTCTTTTCCACTTCTTTCTCTTAAATCCTGCTTTGGGAGAGATAGATGAATAATTTCCAAAGGAAAAGTTAAAAGAGAAAAAAGTTAAAATAAAATAAAATTGAATGTACATATTTAATTGCTCAGGTGGGTAGAGATGACAATTTGAATGAATATTGGTGCCTTAGGATTATAATTCATATCGGTAAACTGGGCAGGATATAACCTTGTGGTTCCTTTAGGTGGCTTAGTTGATGCTTCAAAATACAATGCAATGAAGCACACCTTGTTCAGAGAATGTTTAACTCTCCTTAATAACTAAATTTGGGAGCATGAGCAAGACTGATTTTCAGATGCTTTGAAGGTGGTTCAGGCTTATTTTGAAAAGGCTAGTCAGGGAAATGTGTACTTAAGAAAAGCCTTAAGGAAAACCTATTAACTGGGAGAGCGGCAGCACATTTCACTCCGCCTTTTGGTACTTAGAAAATCTCCAGACAATTCTTGTAGATCACACATTCTCACTTAGCTAAAATAATTTTAGAAGATAGTGTATATAATACTGAATCAGCCAAAAGCACATTCAAATCTCAAATGCTACTCTTTGACTTAATTCTTTTTATTTATCAGTCTATTTGCTAGTCAAATGCCATTTATTTAGGTTCATAATACCATAGAATTAGTATTTTTGATCTAAAGAATAAAATTCGTATTTCATCAAAAGCCTTACTGGGTAGAGCTGTAGGAAAATTGTACAATCTTTTTCTTACATTTGCTATTTTTATTTTTCTTTCAGTTTGTTATTGTTTTCCACCACACAACTTTGTCTCCTGCAGATTGTCAAATTTGTCAGGATTCCTTATTTGTTGGAAACTTTTCAAGCAGAAGGGTTATTCTTTTACTAGCAGCTCTGAAAATATATCCCCAGAAGGTATGACTTGTATGATGATAACCTAGGCTGCAGGAAGAGACACAACTGAATAACAGAACACTAAATAAATAAAACTGACTTTTCTTTCATCAGCACAATTCAGCTGGGAGTACTTCCTTTACATGAGCTGTTGAATTTGAGTGGATCCAGTCATTTATTATGACAGGTTGCAATTAGTCAGCATGCTGCTTATGTTTGCTTAAGATTTTGCTTGCTGGAATACTGAAAATGCTTGAACAAAAGAAAGCCATAGGCCCTTTGACTAACTAATCTAACCACAGGTCTGGCTGGAGATATTAGTTGGTTCAATGTTTACATGAACAACAGTTTTCAGGAAAAATGCTCTAAAACACAGCTTTGTTCTGAGTACTGTCCCTTTCATTTCTTTATTTATGCAATTTATTGAAATTTAATTTTATAATACAAGATTATTTGGGGTGGATTTTTTTTTAATTATATAACTTGCAATTTCTAGCACAAGGGGAGCCTGAAATGGAAACTTGTATCTATCTCTACTATTATACAAATAATAACAACATTTAACAGCCTTTTGTCTCTGAGGCATTTTGACAGCAAATTGAGCTGAGTTAATGACTAATTAGAGTTTTCAGCATCTTCCCTATGCACAACTGAAGAAAAAGGTAATTTTCTTGACTTTTAAAAATGTATCCCCCTTATGAATATTTTCTTAAATTGAATAAGTTTATATTCTTAATGGGAAAATGTAAAATTTTATTTTAAAATTTGAGAACAGATCACATTTAAGTTGAGAAATTTCCAGCTATGTGAAGGTGTGATTTCCTTTCTCTCTATTGTTGAAAATCTGTTATGGCAAATATGTTAATGTAAAGCATACAATAAAGAAAAGAGGGATAAACATTTTTTATGTCATTGTCTATAGATGGAAACAGGAGATATTGCATTACCTATATCTAGTCATTATAGGGTCCATGCAGTTTTAAACATGTAGTTTTTCAAGTGTATGATCTGAACTCCAGCAGGCTAGCTTTTGAGGTTTGTAGCAAGAACAAAAAATTGAAAGAGAAGTTTGATTCAATTTAGTGAAGAAAATATAAAAGCAAAAAGGGGTCTGGGGGATATAATGACCCCATCTGAATTGTATGGAAGAGATGGGTGAATAACTTCCAGACTAAAAAAATCCCCATTGTACTATGAGTATTTTTACACGCTTGAATTTCTTAAAAATAATTTCAGTCTACTGTATTCTTGACCAAAAATGAAGGCTCTACCCCACATTTGAATCATATTAATGAACTTAGAATTAACAAACTACAGAATGCTCTTTTTAAATTATTAAAACAAAAGGGTTATCATGAAGTGAAAGAACCCTTTTTCTTCCTCAGATTTATTGTAGGTTTCTACCTCTAACCTGCCTGCTCTGGAAATTTGTTCTGAAAGCATTGTTGCTCATCTTAGGAGCTATGGATCACATACAGTCACCTAAAGTTTTAAAGATCAAATTTAGATTAAATTTTTCTCAAAAATAAAGAGGAGGTACCTGTGGAGTTTATTTAAGCAGATGGATAGCTCTTGTTGACAGATGGGAAATCTTCTGAAGGACAACAATATTTTTAATAATGTTTCCAGAGAAAGAATACACTGCTTTTGCTTTCCTGTATTCCAGATAAACTTAAGCCAATCATGCACTGCAAAAAATGGATATGAAATTTTTTTTATATTTAACCACTAATTTTTACTTTAACCTCAAACTCCTGACAGGAGAAAATTGAACTCTCACCGGGCTGCAGATCTGCTGTCATTTTCAAAGTACAAAATTTATTTTGCCACTTATTTCCTACATGCCTTTTTAAATCTTGCAAAAATCTGCATTTTTCTATCATTCTGAGCACTTGCTATCACTGGTCCTCAAATAAATAGACATGATAGTTGAAATTATCTTTTAAAAACATTCAGTACTCCATCAAATATCAGTGGTCAAACTCTCCTCAATTTCAGTGGACAGAGATTCTAACAAATTTCATTATAAATATGAACTTTGCTTTTTTATTCTTTTATTATATAATTTTTAATTTTTCCTGAGTTCCACAGATTCTTTTGGTTTTGTTCTCAGGAGACCGTCAATTATTTGAGTTTATATTAATAATGTAATTCTGATGTGTCTGTCTGTAACATGACTTCAGGAAGAATATGAGATAAAACAGCTGGTGTACGTCTCTTGTTGATCAGGACACTTTATATAAGTCCTGGTTACATCCAGTCTGAATTGCCTAATTCTGAGCAAGATGATGAACCTGAATTTTCCACCTACTACAGTGTTCCATCTACTAGGCTATAAAAGAAAATGTAGATACAACTTGATCTTTCTCTCTAAATAACATTGGCAACATTTCATGAGTTGTTTCTCCAAATATTTGTGTATTATGGGAATTCAGATTGGGTTTGTTCTCTATTAGGAATGAAGCATTTGTAATGGGACTGAAGGGCAGAAAGGAGCAGTTCTGAGATGAGCAGAAGCAAAACCATGAGTTCAGATAGCTTTTCATTCAAACTGATGTACATTTAGTTTAACATTCTGCAGTAGCTGAATAGGGGTGTTGAACTGAAGTATTATACTTACTACAGTCTTGCTTATGTTCCACCTTGTGATATTCTCTTTTTCTCTACTTCTAAATCCATTGAGATAATAGTGATTTACTGCTGCTCTGACTCATAAAGATGCACTAAGAGTCTAATCCAGGAAGTCAGTAGGATTTTTGCCACAATGAATCAGTATAACCCATGTTGCATAAAATGAGCAGATATAAAGTGCATTTCAGGACATGATATGGCCTTGTACTGTCTACTGTGATGGTGCTTAGAATTCTTCTGAAGAAAGCGGCTACAGTCTTGTTTTTACACTATGCAGAAGGAACATTGCATCTGGAAACTAATTTCTCCTTCTATTTTTACTCTTGATTCTGCATAAGTGTTGATCTCTGTGAGGTCAGTATAAGCCACATTATTGCCAAAGTTAGTCTTTTTGAAGCCATACCAACTAAGTCTGTAAATCTGTCTGACTTTTGAATGTCTGTCTTTGAGAACTACCAAATCCCACACAGCTTGCAGATTTTTAGATTGCTCATTTCTCAGATGTATCATCCTAGGTAACTGCACCCCAAAAGACATACAGAAAGGAAAAAGGAAGAGACAACTCAATACAAGGACAGATAATCAGTCAGAACTTGTAAAATCAGGAGCAGATGCAGCCCAATTAAGCTCAACAGTTTCACAGGTGTTCATAGGAATGACTTTAACATAAAACACACTTTTCCTCAGTGCTCCTTAATTTTTTTTTCCTAGAGCTCCTTAAATTTAATATACTTCATAAAACTAAACCAGAAAATGTATACGAAAAAGGCAATTTGAGTAGGATATAATTGACTTAAAATTCAACACACTGTTTGATTTTGGAATCATAATGAGTCACATTTATTGAGGGGGTGAGAGTTAAGTGATATCATATATTCATTTGGATTTGAACCCCTAGCAAAAGGCATCCACAATTAAAACTGGCATATACAAGAGCTGAAGGTTGTGAGAAAATGCTGGAACTCTAGCCCTAATTGGCTTCAACATGTATAATTCTTTCTCAGCAGCATGTTCTGGAATTTGTCATTGTCTCACTACCTGAACATTGTGCTATCAGCCAGAAACACAGCATATATGCCATTCATTCTTTTCAAGCTGGTGCTTTCCTGACTGCAGTTTTAGGAGTTTTTTGAAGGGAATGGGCAGAGTGATAATACACACATTTTTCATGCATATCTGTTGTTATGGTATTAGCATTAATCCTTTGACTTCCTATCATATTGCAGAATGAAGAGGTTTTCTTCTGCTCAGGTGCTGTTATGTCTGGAAGACAGAATCCATCTAGTTTTTGCATTTTATATAATATTGCGATTAATTTATTTTTCCTGCTAACTGTATAACACATATTCTTCCACTGCAGAGCTCCTTAGGTGATGTGTACTTTCATGGTAAGTTAGATCTTTATAAAGTCCTTCCTTGCATTCACAGGGTGCTGCACCTGCATGTTCAAAGAACAGACTGGGAAGTATGCATGACAGCATCTTGAACTACTTGTACAAGGCAAACTTTATATTATTTGGCTTTATTTAACCTGCTCTTCAGTGCTATATTTTCTCTTTTACCAGTGCACAATTTACATCTTAAGCAAATGAGTTCTACATGTCAGAATTTGTCAAAATCCTGTTAAAATCTTCAGGAGAGTTTGGTGGCTTGACCTTGGCCAGAAGCCAGATGCCTGCCCAGTTGTCTTTTCACTCCCCTTCTTCAATGAAGCAGGGGCGAAAATAGGATGAGAGAGCTCATAGGGGCTCCTCCATGGGCTACAAGTGGATCTCTGCCCACCCATGGAACTCCATGGGCTGCAGAGGGACATCTGCTTCACCAGGGTCTGCACCACAGGCAGCAGAGGAATCTCTCCTCTGGTGTCTGGAACACCTTCTCTTTCTTTTTCACCAGCCTGAGTGACTAGAAGGCTGAAGCTCTTGCATATTCTCACTTCCAAGAATCAAAGGATCAATTAGGCTGGAAAAGACCCCTGAGGTCACTGAGTCCAACCTATGACCTAACCTACCGTGTTGACTCAACCATGGCACCACCTGCCATGTTAAATCTTTTCTTAAACACCTCCAGGGACTCCACCATCTCTCCGAGTTCCAATATTCCAATATCTAATCGCACTTTCTGTGAAAAAATCCCTCCTAATACCCAACCTAAACCTCCTCTGGAATAGCTTAAGACTGTGTCTATTTGTCTTGTTACTTATTGCCTGGGAGAAGAGGCCAATCCTCACCATGCTAAAACCTCCTTTTGGGTCTCTGAGCCTCCTTCTTTCTGGGCTTCTCCTCCTTCTTACAATCCCAGCTCCCTCAGCTGCTACTCACAGGACTTACTAACTTCTTTCTCTCACTGTGCAGCAGTTTTCACCGTTTTATGTTTAACCCAAGGCTCCAACCCTTGGTTGTGGTACCCTCATGTAGGTCAGTTGGAGACAGCTGGAACCAGCTGTGCCCAGCATGGGACAGCCCAAGCTGTGCTTCTCACAGAGGTCCCTGCAGCTATGCCCACCCCTTCAGCATTCACATCCTTTGTGACATCCATGATTGCATCCCTCATCAACCTTTATATCCCTCTCAATTAATCCATCTTCCAAGATGAAAAAACTATTTACCTCATTTTGACCCAAGAAGGAAGAGGATGACTTTGACCATCCTTGTTTCCTTTCACTGTAGGTTTCCCAGCACCCTGCCTTTTCCCAGAGCCCAGCAGTGTGCGTGGAGAGGGTGGCTGAAGGTGGGCTGGGGTCAGCATGTTCTTCAAATGACATTCAAGGCACCAAGCTTTCCCACGGAAAGAAGATAAAGTTTCTAGCTCTTTACTTTGTTCTTGCCAGCAGGCAACATTCAGTCCTGGGTGTTCTTAGGGCTGATGCTCTCACATATCCTCATTGCACAAAATCACAGAATCAATTAGCTTTGGAAAAGATCTCTGAGATCATTGAGTTCAACCTATAAAAAGCTGGACTGAATACAAAGTCCAGAGTTCCACTGTCTGTTTTTCCAAGGTAAGGATATAACTTGACATCTCCATGTTGGTTTTTACCACCTGTAGTAAAAAACCCTGTAACTTAAATATTAAGATATTATACAAAAATAATATTTGATACTTGAACAATGATTAAAATTTGAGGTTTATGGAGTAATATGTATTTTTATATATGTGTTATCACTCTGCTTTGAGGCATTCATGACAGTTGACTTTAACATTTAACATTTAACATTTAACATTTAAATATTTCTGAACTATGGGTGGTTTTTAAAAAAAGTTAAAAGTTATTTCACATCATGAAACAACTCTGAGTTTCTTATACTTTTTGAAACATAAAGTAAAACAATTACTCAGTTAAGGAATTAAATTATTTAAGTAGCAAGTTGAATTTGTTACTCTTTCAAGTAATTTTCTAAAATTAATAAAACATTACTTAAGTAAATTTAGTGCTTATATCTCAGATACTATGTAATAAATTTCACATAAATGAATAAGTCATTATTTAATTTAAGTGTTAATGCTAGATCTTTTGAGAATGAGATCATTTTTGTCCTGAGAGTTCTGTGGCTCCTTGTGCAGTAGACATTGAGTACAGGATGAAACCAGCCTTATCAGTTGGCTTCCTGAAGTAGTCTGGGTGACAAGGGAGCAAGGGTTGGTACCATTAATACCTGTAGGGCTTAGTGAAAAAGGACAAGTTGATGGAACTGATGGATCTCATCAGTCTGCTTCACTGTACTTCCTATTTTAGGCATAACACTGTCCTTGCCAGAGCTACACATCTTGCAGAATTTTCTGTGCACTGTGTTGTTTAAAATGAGTTCTGTTAGAAAAGTGGTCACACTGCAGCATAGAAACACTGCAGATCATGTCAGGAAACCATTATGCTGTTTGACAGGCCCCTGCAATCTATCCACAACCCAACTGAAAACCTGGCAGATCCCAGAAACCTGATCTTGGGCCAGCCTGGGAGGACATAGGTGAGATTCCAGAACTGAAAAGGGACATGCTTCTGAGATTAGCAATCTCTCTGATGTGTGAGCTGCCTTATGCAAGCCTGGAGAGCTCTGCAAGCCAAAAGACCAATGTGATACATCATGAACTCCAAGGCAGAATTTCGACTACCTGCTTTTTAAAAAATTCCCTTTCATGCTTTTGGTACATCAACTTCCAATTTCAAGTAGGTGATTTTCCAAATTGCTTTCCTACCCCATGGTCCCTCTGTGTTCTTCTCCCCTAAAGTAGTGGCTTGATGCATGTTTACAAATTCTTTGTGCTTTCCTCCTACTCTGTAGCTCAAGACATTTCCTCTGGAAGCCCCAGCTTGAGCTGTCAATCTTGGCTCTTTAGCTGTTTCACAGCAAAAGTGTAGTCTAATCATTATAGGATTTTTTAAACTTAAAGTCTTCTGTAGATGGAGATTGAAGAACAGGTACCTTAATTCTAAATATTCTTAATCAAAGTGCTGCAATTAATGTAAAAACATTTTTCTTTTTTTTTTTCCTAGTGCCCAGTGTGTAGTCAGTTAATAGCTGAGTTTTACAAGGGATGTTTAAATCATACTTAATACAGTAGGTTACATTAATAATACTATTTAGTAGGATATGATGTGCTAATAATTTCTATGAAAAGCAATTGAGAATTTTCAAAAATTGGTAATTGAACTTAAATTCATTCTGTCTGATGGCATGCAAACTGCCTATCACAAACCATAGGCACCTCCATTCTGGTTTTGTGTTCCTGTCTACATTTAATTACATAAATGATTGCATTTTATTTCACCTTTCAAAACTCCGTATGTAACAAGGCTGTGGTGTATTATGCATGACAAGTGATACAGGATATTTTCATCTAATCCAACAATACTCGTTCATAATAATTACTTTTTAATCATGTAAATGACTTAATAGCATTAGATGACAATAACTTTTTATCTTCCTGCTGAAAAATACATTATGGGTAAGAAACTGTTCAAGTGACTGAGAACATAAGCAGTTCTTGACTATTACTTCTCCTAGGGCTCAGAGTTTTGCAATTCTGGTAAAAGAGTAGTGTCAAAGCTCATCAGCTCCTTGGAGACAGAATGCCAGAAGGAAATTAAATTATTAATCTATGACTTGTACACTAGGTCTAACAAAAGCCTTCAGCTACGCTGTTTGCTCATTTCCATCTATCTCTAAGTAAATTTGTAAGTAAGTAAGCCAAGTCATGACTGATTCTCACCTTCAGGTGAGAAATTGACTGAATTTGGTGAGCTAGCCAGCAATCTTTCCTTTATAGGGATTTTTTATTAGGACTGGGTAGTCCACCAAATCTGGAATATTTACTAAAACTCTTTTATTTTGCCTTTTGCTACCAAAATAGTCACATTTCCATTGGAAGCTTTAACTTTGGGGCTTTTTTGGAGACCTCAAGCCATGAATGATCCCTTGCTGTAGGCCAGTGTTGCTGTGTGCCCTACAGCATAGAAGCTGCAGAACTTGGTGACCTACAGCTTGACACATCTCTTTGTGCTTTCATTTTCAAGCTCCTTTGATAGTGAACATTTTTTGACTTTTATGGATTCCTAGGCGCATAAGGAGGCCTTCTTCCAGACCTCAGGAGGAGTTTTGTTGTTACACTAGGGAAATGGAATAACTATTTCATCTTAAAACCAAAAATTTTTACAGAATTATTCTATTTTTCCTTGCATGTGTTTAATAGTGTTTTATCTGTGCAATATGGTGATGTTTGTAATTAAACTTTGAAATCAAGAAATCTTCTTCCCAATTTTTCAATTTAATCCAGCAAAAATGTCCAGGGTTTTTTTCTTATTGATGATGACAGGGTTGGAGGATCTCATCTATGAAGACAGGCTGGGAGAATTGAGGTTGTTCTGTCTGGAGAAGAAAAGACTCCCAGGAGACCTTGCAGCACCTTCCAGTGCTTAAAGAGGCTACAAAAGAGCAGAGTAAGGACTTTTGACTGGGTCACACAGTGCTAAGACAAGGGGAATGGTTTTAAATTGAAAGAGGATGGGTTTAGATTAGAAATTAGAAAGAAATTCTTTACTGTGAGGGTGACAATGCGCTGAAACAGGTTGCCCAGAGAAGCTGTGGATGCCCCATCTCTGTGCTCAAGGCCAGGTTGGATGTGGCTTTGAGTAACCTGGTCGAGTAGAGGGTGTCCCTGACTGTTGGAAATAGATTGTCTTTAAAATTACTTCCAACACAAGCTATTCTATGATTATATGATTGCCTGCCAACGTTTTTGCTCAAGGTAGAATACTGAGGCCTTGATCCAGTGTGCATTTGTGGAATTATTTGATTGAAAAAATCAACAATTCGTGTGAACACATTCTGGTTTTTGAAAAGAACTCGTTAAGGTGTCAAAATGCTTCATTTCAATTTAATTAAGAATTATATTTCAAAGAGGTAAATAATTATTTTTCTAAAACTGACTTTATTTTAATTTCACTTTTTTTCTGGCTATGTCATATATTAATAGATTCTGCCTGGAGAACATTCTGAATTATGACTAGGGAATGGACCCCCCAAAATAAACACTTTTGAGTTAATAGCCTCTAGTGCCAGTGAGTGCTTTTGCATTGAATTTTCTGAAGCAGAACTGAGAAGAGTACTGAAAAAAGTGAGCAGCTATGGGCTGGTAATAAGACAGTGCAATATTGCTGGAATTCCAGCAGAGCTCGTGGACAAAAGGAGTCACTTCAAAGGTCAGTTGTCAGACAATGAATGATGTCAGCTTTTTTCATAATGCAGAGACTTCACTTTACCTAAAGAGAAGTAAAGATAGAATTGAAATGAAAGTTTTAAAAAAATAAATTTATTTGACCCACTAATTCCCAAGATATTTCAATGTTTTTTCCTCATTTTGGCTATGGCTCTATTTCAGAATCTCAACAATTGTTACTGAATGGAAGGTCCATTTTTGTAAAGAAAGTTCTTATTTGTCACTGCTTTTGCCAGTCTGCTGTGTCTGGCTTGAGCATCCTTTAAACCAGCACAGCATATTGTGACCAAACACTCACTGTTTTATTATGAGTGTATAGCAATCCCTTGGACAAGTATACAGATATAGATAATGATATGCACATGACATTTTTCTACTCTCTTATTTCCTGATGAAATAAATATGAAACAAAGGATGAAATCTCAACATTCCTTTCCTGAAAACAGCTACTTAATTTTCTGACAGATGAAGTTTTGGGAAGAAATCCTACCTAGCAGAGACAAAATCATGGATTCTCTTCCACCTTACCTGGAATCATAATAAATACTTGTTATTCCACAGGGAAAAAAAGAAATATTAATCAGTACAGTGGGTCAATGTTATTCATAAAACTGAGTCTGGATGGAAAACAGGTTGAAGAAAATAGAAGAATATATGAAGAAAAAATCAGGAAGCGAGAACAGAATGGACAGAGGTGAAGTGGAAGTAATCTTACAATGAGTTGCCATGAATAATTGTTCTTCTTCTTCATTCATAGAATCATAAAATGGCTTGGGTTGGAAGGGACCTTGAAGCCCATCAAGTTCCATCCAACCTGACAGCAACATCTAGGGCCAGAATAAAAGACTGACTACATGTTGCTTGTGACCAGCTAAGCAGTATGGCACAGGACACTATACTCAATCTAATTCTTCTAATGATGGCTCAGGAGATAAAGGATATAGGTTAGCATGAAACATGTAAAGGGGTATTTGGAGACTAGAATTCTTTCATGGTTTAGAGACAGTAGCTCTAAGTAAAGTCCCAAAGTAGCTTTTTTTTTCTTGGATAGTAATTTGTGTTAAATCTGTGCTATCAGAAAGCCAGTGCCATGTGGAAAGCATTATTAACCTTTTTAAAACAAGCCAGAAGAGGTACTAAACATGGTTTCACTTTTGTTAAGTGAGAGCTTGTTTTTGTCCCTGGGAGAAGTTACTGTGGACACACTTGTCATGACATTTTGTCTGCTTCTCCAGATAATGTAAGGATTTTATCTACTGTTCTTTGCCATCATGAGAAACTCTAAAAGCTTAGCTGTATGAGACACATTAAATCATCTTTTACTTGGTACCACTTAGGACATCCTTTCCAGAATGAATGGAATCTCTGTCTGGCTTTATTTTCCTTACTTTTTCTTCCTGGGTTTAAGAAAGCTGTGCTTACACAAAACCACTCATGGTCTGCTGTTGATTGGTTTGGGTCCAATGCCTGAGGCACAAATTTGCCCATTTCTGAGGCTCGGAAAATACTTGAGGTTAACACCTTTGGCAATACTTTTTTTTTAGGAATAATGTGTATTACACTGCAAAAATAAATTTCCAATTTATTTTTAACACACTAATTTTGCAGCTACCTATTCCTTCTCTGGATAGACAAGAGATTACTTATTATGTAACAAATTGTGGGCAAATTTTATCTTCTCTCCTGTGGTAGTGGGATAAATACCAACACCATTTTTGACTGAAATTTTGAAGGACATTTGCTCTTTTCAAATTGGTCATGGAACCAGAGGCATCACAGAAGATTAGCCAGGGCTCCATCACTGATTCTATCTTCAGGCAGCTTTACACATGTCAGTGTTAAAGCTACAGAAAATATTTGTGAGTAGTA
Source organism: Cettia cetti (assembly GCA_013401135.1). Lineage (NCBI taxonomy): Eukaryota > Metazoa > Chordata > Aves > Passeriformes > Sylviidae > Cettia > Cettia cetti. The sequence continues at coordinate 39,450 of VZUI01022919.1, forward strand.
ATGTTTTACAGCAGGGTTTTGCCTTTCTCTTTGCTGAATATCTATACCTATTGGGAAGTTTCAGAAGATAATAAGAAGAACAATGGGATTTTTTTTTTCCTTACCAGTGAATAATCATGTATGATGGGTGGAACCCCAAATTTCTGAGCTATTGTATTCTTTGTCCTGCTTCTATTTTAAAATATCAAATTTAAAAACTATTTTAAAAAGAAAATGCATGTTCAAAACATAAGGTGGAACTACAAAATACTAAGAAGGAGTACGATTCTATCATTATCTATATCTGTATACTTGTCCAAGGGATTGCTATACACTAGTGAGACCTATTTTACACTCCTATACTCCAGATGTGGCATGGAATATGGATTTTGCTGCATCATCATCTAGGAATGTCAAAGTATTATGTTAAGCATTCAGAGATATTGAAAAAGTGATTTTTTAACTCTCCTTTTCCCATATTACATACATGTCACGCAAGTAAAATATGCACTCATAATAGGTAAGACAACAATCTAACATAAAACTTTCTGAACTGTAGTTTGATTTAGAAACGTTATTTTGTATTTTATTTTAAAAACATTCATTGCTAAACTTGCCTTTAGAAATGCTCCAAAATGAGGAGTCACAAAATTAATGTTACATTTTTGAAGTTCTTTCGTCTGGCAGAAATTATGTGAAATGAAGATCAGCTCTGATATTTGGCTTAAATTTTTTTATTTGACCTGTAAAGCTGAAATCTTCTTCTCACACGAGAGTATATTTTCCTGTTGATTCCTGCTTTTATAAAAATCAATCTAATCGTTAACTGTATTCTACATAATTTCAACTAAATATTGGTCATTGGTCCTACAATAAGTGCTCACATTTTCCTTGTAAAAATACTTAGATTTAATAGCGTCCAACAGCACTATAACTATTACCTAAAAATGAACTTCTTTCACAAGCATACAAATCTATACTTTAAGGCAAGCCATGTTGACATGAAAAAGTCAGGCAGATATTAGTTTTACTGTGTAAATCACCTTTAAAATGTATGTCCTTTGATTGGAATGTAAGGTATTTCAAAAGTGTTGTGAAGTTGGAGAAATAATGCATTAGCTCAACTCTGGAAGCTTAAGATTTGTTATTCTTTACCCCACTGAGCTTTGTGTATAAGTAATAGAAAATGCCTTTGTGCAGTTGATAAAGTTAAGGCTTTTTGATTAATATGCTTTTGCAGAGATCAGGTACTGCTATGAATATGTCTTGGTGTTTGTAATTTCTTTTGCAATAATGATAAAGCTGATAAGGATTTTATTTAATAAAGGTAATTGCAGTTGAAGGGTTTAGGTGTTTAATATTCCTTAGGTATCTGCACTGACAAATCTAAAAAATGTGAGAGTCTCTGATACTTGACAATGACCTTCAGTGTCAGAATTTATGTAAGCCTTATTCAGGTAATGGTGCAAGGAATGTGGTTATTCATTGTTCTCCTGTTGGTATATAAAAATAAGGTCTGTAGGTGGTGGGTATAGTGCGCACCTGAATCTAAGTTTTCTTTTTGACCCTCTTAATGATTAACTCAGTTTTGAAATGGCACCCTTTAAAATCCATATAAATCTTACTTCAAAGTAAACTGGAAGCATTTCAATATTCTGATTATATCCCAAGTCAATTTGGAATAATCAGTTAATTGTCCTACCACTTAAAATTAACAGTAACAAACACTGCACGTGCATCAGCTGCAGAATGCACTGACCATATCAATATAAGTTAAACATAACTGGGAACTTTTCTGGGCACTGAGATCAGCTGTAAGAAATGACACCACCCTTCTCAGCTTGCAGAAGGGAGAATGAATGCAGCCTGTCTGCAGGGAACAGTCCTCAGAACATGTCGAATGTCAATCCATGTTCAGGATTTATTTGGGAGAGTGATAGCAGGATCCCAATCTAAATTTGTGACAGGGAAAGAGGAAAGAAAGAAAGAAAGAAAGAAAGAAAGAAAGAAAGAAAGAAAGAAAGAAAGAAAGAAAGAAAGAAAGA
>VZUI01022922.1:0-12775 GCA_013401135.1 Cettia cetti
GCCCTCCCCCCGCGGCGGGGGCGGGGCCAGCGCCCATCCCGGCGGGCCCCTCGCGCGCCTCCGCCGCCGCCGCCGGAAGTGGGCGGGGCCCCGGAGACAGCGCCCCGCCCACTCCCGGTACCCAGCGCTCCGGGGGGAGCGACCCGGGAGTGCTGCTCCCGCTGGAAACGGGGCTCGGGGAGCGCCTTCCTGCCCAGAGAGTCCCTGGAGAGAGGCTGCAGCCAGGGCTCGGCCTCTTCGCCCGGCGGCGGGATGAGAGGAGGTGGCCCCGAGGAGGTGGCCCCGAGGAGGTGGCCCCGAGCTGCCCCTCCGAGAGGAGGTGCGGGTTGGGCAATAAGAAGGATTTCTTCACGGAAAAGGGAGGTTTGACATCGGAATGGAATGCACGGCGTGGTGGTGGAGTCACCGTCCCCGGAGGTGTTTGAGGAAAGACTGGATGTGGCACCGCGGTGTCGCTGACACATGGGTGTCGGGTCATGGGTCGGACTCGGCGATCCCGGAGGTCTTTCCCAACCCGATTCTGTTAAATATTTCTGATAAATGCTTCTGATTGATGGAGTGCACCGCGAGTTAAAGCATCTCCACCCATGGCTTTCCATCCCGGGTTCCTGTCAGCATTCCCTGCTGGGAAGCACACGGGTGCCAGAGGCCAAGCAGTTGCTCCTGAGCTAGGCTTTGATTTCCCTCCTTGTCAGATATTTTCCCTATTTTTTTTTTTATTATTATTTTTTTGCCTGCAGACGCTTCCCAGCGGTGCTTGGGCTTCCCTGTGCACTGTGGTTTTGGCAGAAACCCCCATGACCCTGCCTGCCGTAAATACCCCCAGCACCCTGTATGTAAACCACCACCCTGGTTTTTACCTTCTCGTTTTTTAAAAAATCAGCTCTACGTGGCCTTCCAATACATGCTTGTGTATAAAATCATATGCAATACACCACTGAATCCCTACATCCACACAGAGTCAAAGTGCAGAGCAGAGCAGTGCCCTGTCACCGTGAGGGGAAAGCTGTGGGAATTGGCAGGGCGCTGCTGAATTCCAGTTTCCAGAGGTGGGTGGGTGCTGCCTTGCCTGGGAAGGGCAGGGTGGGCTTCCTCCCTCCTGGCTGAAGCTCCCTGTAAGTTCTCTGGGATAAACCAGCATGAGCCAGTCCATTTAAGGGTGGGATGGCTCACCTCTGCATCTGCCTGTTCCTTGGCTTTTAAGGAAACCAAAAATGCAAAGACCCTGTGAATTTTACATCCCAATCCACTGGACCTGGGAGCGTCCCTTTTCATTTTGAACCACCCCACAATCCATGGCTCACTGCATGCTGCCTTCTTGACATCAGGGGAGATGCTCCTCTTTATGCCCTGGATCCATCAGGAAAAAAAGTCCTGGTTTCACTCCAGAACTTCAGCAAAATCCTGATCCCTTTCTCTAGACATTGCTGGGAGGTTGCTGGTATGCAAGATCGTTAAATGCAAGATCAGCCCCGCTCCTGTCCTTCCACTGTTAATTAAAATGCTTTGATTTAAACCTGTTGCTCTCTTTCTACAGCTCAGCTCTGCTATGATCCCACATCCAACACCCACAAGCCAAACACAACCCAGGCAATCTCTGGATAGGACAGGGGCAACTTTCATGCAGCTGCCCTTTTAAAGGATAATTACAGGCATGACTTCTTACAGGGTGATAAGCAGAGTTAACTTTTTATCTGCCAGCAATAAAACTAATTCCAGTTACCTGTCTCACTGCGGTGGAACCAGGGGAAAACACTCCCTCCTTCACTGCATTTTCTGGAAGGAAGGGAACACTGAGCACTGGGGGTGTCAGTCAGTGTCACAGAACCAATCCATCCAAAACCAGCCAAGTTTGGTAATTTTGAGCTAGATTAAACTTGGGGAGAGGTTTATCTGGCAGTTTGCAGGCAAGCTGCTCCCAAAATGCCAGCTGGGGATGCACAGGGAGCAGCGTCCTTGCAGCCCATCCTGCTGCACCAACACTTCAGGCTAAGTAGGCACAGGAATGCCAAAGAGAGGTTGAAATATCCCAAATGAAGAAGCATTTTTGCTCCCCCAGTGCCTGATGTCACCATCTCAGCCAGGGGGTTCAGCATCTTCCAGGAGCCTGGGGCTGCCTCCCAAAGGAGCAACGGGATAGAGGCACCGAACCCAAACCACTGCCTGGTTTTATGCCTCAGAAAGAAACTGCCTGGTAAATAAAATAAATAAATACAGTAGTGGTGATTTCCTTTGGTTTCATCAGCTGAGAGGCTTACACTAATGCAAGATGCTGCCAAAAGTACTGGTCCTGTCCCCTCCCACTAACTCCAGCCCTTCTCCCCATCCCGGTTTTGGCTCAGCGCTGGCAGATTTTGGCTGGAAGAGTTTTGTGGATGGGCTCATTCCTGGCTTGCACAAGGGGAGGTGGAAAAGCCCTTCTGAGAACCCAGCATCACCCTTTCATCTCACTCATTTATTTCCTCCTTAGCTCTCCTTATTAAGTTTCCCATTGAGTATGTTTATTTTCCCTTCTCCTCTGTTTTTCATCCACTTCATTTATTACCAATGAGCTGGCTTGTTTGAGCTAAGAAGGGTCAGTAGATAGTGGGAGTTTGTGTGTTTATGGGGAAAAGACAGTGCAAATGCCAAGGAAATCTGGCTGGGAGGCAGCTGGAAAGCCAAGGTGTGAACATTTTCATTTACTGTCTATGGAAGAATAGAAAAACCTTTGTCGTTGTCCAAATAATATAAAGCTGCTTTATGGCCACTTCTTTGTTAATTATATATATTTTTTTATACTGATATATAAATGAAATATAACATATATTTTATCAATACATAATACAGATAATATCACAACATGTATATATGTATTAATAAATATATGTATAATGATATGCCTATATGTAGTAATATGTATATATGATTTCTATCTCTTACGTGTGTTATACACATATGACATATTTATATTATATAAATATATATTTACAACTTTTTACCTACTATATAAATCCAGGAGTTTATATTATGTACATATAATTCCAGGTGCATCCAGTGAAATAAATGATGCACACACGGATCCCCAAGGATGTGTGTGTATATAATACAAATACAAATACAAATACAAATGCAAATACAAATGCAAATACAAATGCAAATACAAATACAAATACAAATACAAATACAAATACAAATACAAATACAAATACAAATACAAATATTTATTATGTTTATATAATTATATTTGTGTTATTATAAATATAAATATTACTTAAAGATTTATATATATTCAATCTATATACATTTATATTATGGATGTACGTATTTACACCGTCTACAAAACCTGCTTAATATATAGAGTTATATATTGTAATTTTTCATTTTTTTTCTCTTTTAAATCTGAATTTGGGGGGAAAAGGACAGTGAGTGACTGGCAGCAGTAAAAAGCCACCTCTGGGGCCCCTTGGGTGGGGCACACGGGGCACGGCTGCACCTGAGCGCTGCCAGCTCCTGTTTGCCCAGCGAGTGCAGCAGCAGCAGCCGCCCGACACATTCCCGGTTGCTCCGGAGCTTTGTTTCCTGACCAACACCCATTTGCAGCATTTCCCAAACAAGCGGAGGCTCATCAGCCAGCACCATCGCTCCCGCTCCCTCTTCCCCTTCCAATTGTCCCTGCGGGCTGGGTTCAGACAATCCGTGCCCGGGCATCAGCCGGGGAGGATGTAAAGCATTAATGAGTTTAATAGCACCAAAGAGGTCAAAGGTTTCAAAGTGAGTCATTAAAATATATCCCTGTGGTACCCCAGGGCTTCAATATGGGGTGCAGAAGGCTGTGACTGCATTCCTCTGAAATCCTTCCCTAGTGTTTAAAAAAGGCATGAAAATCCACATTTCATTTCAGTTGAGTTTAAGAAACAGGGTTCTCCCTGTCCATGCTGTGCTCACACAGCCGTTGCTCAACCCCACCTGGTTCAATGCTGGAACAAAATAAAATATTAAATTAAAACAAGAGAATGTTTTTAATTCTACACCTTTCTCTCGGTCTCTTTTCATGTTTAAAGCAAGGATGCACAGCACACCTTGGAGACAACAGCTGAAAGCCACCGAATCAGAAATAAGCCTGGTTGCACCTAAAAACCTCCTGTTAACAGCCTCATCAGGGACCATCTACAGATTTTGGGTGCTCCCTCTTGGAGCAGCAGCATTCTTGAACAGTAGCTTATCCAAAGAGGAACAGAACAGAGGCTGCAAGAGCAGGGTCTCCTGGTTTGGTGGGTGTTCTGTGGAGCTGCTCAGACCTCACAGGGGAATGGGGATTAGTTATTTCACCCACATACAGGCAGGACAAAAGGTCTGTAATAATTCAGGGTCTATTTTTACCTTCCTTCTTGCAGGAGTTTTGTGGTGGCTGGGTTTGGGAGGTGTTGGGAACAACGCAGCCCTCTCTGGCCTGGAGGTGCTGGGGGGGAGAGCAGCCAGAGGGGAAGGCAGGGTTCCTATAGGTCCTGTCCTGCCAGCTGCTCCTCTGCATGCTGGAAAGCCTTTCTCCTGTTTTTTCACAGAAAACAAAACCCTCCCGACCAGCCCTTACAAACGACAAACGACAGATGAGCCTTGTCCTTATGGCCACCCGGTTGTCACCCCTTCACATTTGCCCCTGGCCCTCTTCCCACTGCTATAATTAAAGGCAAATCAGTTGTCAGCTTGCTCTGCTGGACGCAGCCGTGGAAATTCTTGGCACGGTGCTTTTCCTTTCGGGGCTGGAAGCCAAGGGCTGGGGTATGGGAGAAAAGCGGCTCATTACACCCACAGCGGGGTGAGAGCCTTCCCCTTCCTCCCCTTCCTCCCCAGGGCTGGATCCAGGACCTGGTTCAGGCACAGTGACCATGACTGGACATCTGTGTGCCCACCCAGGTGGGGAGAGTCTTGTCTGAGCCACACCAGGCTCATCCACTTTCCCATGATCAGAGAGGTTTCCTGCAGCCAGGAGTGTGTTGGTGGATCTTGGAATGCTGGTGCTGAGGGCCTGCCCTGGGCCTGGAGGTCTGCTGTGATGGTTTTGGCTTCTGTTCTGGGTTAGACAGAAATCCTCCACCTTGCCTCATGTGCACTACTACACACTAAACCCCAAATCCCAAGCTTCTAGGACTTAGAAGTTTCTAGGACTCCAAGAGCCTGCAAGGGATGGGGCTCAGCCTCCCTCGCTGCCCCACTGAGGCTGGCTGGGCTTGGTGACATCAAAGCTCCCTAGCCCAGAGGATTAGGGACTAGCACTGCTGGCCACTCCTCCTGTGGGTTTAGTGAAACATCCCAGCAGGATTTTAGTGCCTGCCTGGCAGCTGGAGGTAAGGAGAGAGAGATTTCCAGGTCACTCCACTCGGCCAAGCAGAGCATGAAGAGGTGTTTGACCAGCCAGTGGTTGGGTCTTAAAGGTCGGACATGCACTGGGGCATGGTGAACCTGGCTATGAAAAGCACCAAACAGGTGAGTTAAGAACAAGGCTAAAGGAGTTCCTGCAATTTTTTCAGGTTTCTCTACCAACAGGCCATGGGGGTTTCCTAATGAGTCAGAGATCTGCAGAAAAACAGAGGCTGGGAAAGAGCTCTGGAGCTGGGACCTCTGGAAGCCCCTCCTGCAAATCCTGCTGGATCAGGTTGCTCAGAGCCAAGGTTTTCATACCCCAAGGCAGATATTCCACAGCCTCACTGGGTTCCACTGTTGAAAACACATTTTTTTCCTGATACCCAGCTGAAATTTCTCTTCTTCCACCTTGTGTAACCTCTGAGAAGAGCCTGGCTCCAGCTCTGTCTCTGCTCTGGCATTTGCCTTTGCTGGGCTTGGTGAGGTTCCTTTCTGGGGCTGAAATTGTCTGGTTATCCTCTCTGGATGGCTCCTGTTCTCAATCATGTGGGAGAAATTTAATCTACTGACACATCTTAATACCAAATCTCAGGTTATGGAAATAGGGAATATCTTCAAGCAGTTAAGAGACAAGTGCCTCAATGCACTAGTTTGTGCTTCATCCAACAAGATGCAGAGAATTTTATTTTTTTATTTTGAAGTTTAATAGTAAGTTTGAAAGCAAAGTTAGTTTAAGGTGGCATTAGAATCTGGATGGGAAAGGAAATGTGCAATATTCTCATGGAACTGAATAGCAGCAGAGGCTTAAGGTGGGAAATAAGGTTAGCCCTTAGTTATAGGGTGATTCAACCACAAATTTGAACAGTAAATTTATCTGTACTAAAAATCTGTACTTCTATCCCCACCTATCAGAAAAAATAATTTGGCTACATACTTATTTAACAACTACATCTATTTCTTCCACCTGCAATTCTGTATTAACCACGTGCTATCAAATACGAAGAGGAAAAAACAAGAACAAAACATACCCTAAGCTTCCTTCTGCCTGCTCCTGAGTTTATTATCACACACATATTAATCCCTGAGGTAAACAAGGAGCAGCAATGTACAGGAAAGACCTCCTGGCATCATTCAGTGCTCTGTTTGTCCAGCAGCCCTTCCCTCCCGTGTGCTGGGTTCATGCCCAGGCTTCTGCAGCAGCCCCAGATTTTCATAACACTCTTCCCATGATGTCCTCTCCAGGACAGATGACTTTTTTCCCCCCTATTCATCACATTTTTTGTATATTTTTTTTCTTGCTCAGTTACCCAACCTGTTGGCTTCTCAGGGAAAATGAAATCTGTGCTCACAAGCCCCAACAGCACAACAGAGCTTGCCCCAGAGAGGGAAGGGTGTTCTTCAGGCAACTCCTAATCCTGCAGTGCTGCAAAACCAAGCAGAAGACCAACCCCAGTGTGTCCATGTGATCTTTTTTCCCCCCCAATATGCATAAAATAAATTAATTTCCATTTTATTTCTTGCAGTGGTTTTGCCCCTTACTGGCAGACCACCAGCCTCCTTCTCTGGCACGTGCAGGATCATACACACCACTGATGGAGTAAGGAACAAAATATCACCTGTTTTCAAGCACATAAAAACCTCTCAAGGCCACCAGATCTTTTCTGGGCCAAATTCAGGATAGCTTCAAGCCTGGAGCCCTGGCTCCATGGGGAGAAAACTGGGAGAAAACTGCAAAGAACATGTGGTCCTGTTGAGCCCTGCCCCTTCAGGTGCTCACATTTAGGGAGATTTAAGGAGGAGGGAAGAGAGTGCAAGCTGCCAACACATTTCAGATCACAGAGTTGTTATCAGTGACTTGTTGCCTTCATTTTGGTTTGATTTTAGACCTGCTCGTTTCGGGAGCATCCTCTGAAAATTCAGTTTATAATAGAAAGGAAGAGATGATGTATTTATTGCTACAAATGGATATGGTTTTTAACCTCTTCCATGTCCTAGCCAAGTCATCCACTGCCAGGCAAGCTCCCTGGAGTCCCTTGGAAATGATCTCAAGGACTTTTGTGGTAGGACACTGACTCCCCACAAAGCCTGCCCTGCTTTTTTAGCCCTTCTCCAAGGGAAATGGGTGGATTTCATCCCTTTACTTCTTGCCTGCTCTGCACTGGACTTCCCAGCCCCGTCTCTGTGAAACAACCTTTTCACAGTTTAGTAAATCCTTTTTTTTAAGGCCACATTCTGCTTCCCTTCCTTAGTTCAAGAGAGACAAAAGACTTCAGCTGGAAACCTTGCTAAAATGTTTCCTTCATCCTACTAGTCATGGAGGAGCCAGAAGAAATATCAGAAAATTTATTTTTAGTGTCCACACCACTGCACATCAGTGTCCCTGCTCAATGAGGGGGGTGGTTTGGGGACTTTAAGGTCCCTTCCAATGCCAACCATTCCAGGGTTCCATGATACTGCCACCATAATCCCCTTTTTGATGGCAAAGTCAGGATCTCAGATGCTTTGGGATGACCTGTTCAGGCTTTGCTGCTCTGACAAACCCTCTCAGAGCATTATCATCCTTTCCAGCCAAGCTCAGGGTGGAGGGGGTTGAAGTTTGCCCCCAACACTGCTCTTTGAATTTTGGATGATAAATCTCTCTGTTAATTGTGAAACATGTTTAATGTTTGATCCGTTTCCAAGGACGTGCTTACCCAAGTGCAACCCACGCAGTGAAATTGTGCTTTGAGTGCAGCCATGAAGGGTGAAACATCACAAATAGAAAGCCAGACCCTTCTGTCCTGGGCACATTTTCACACAGGAGGTGCCCTAAAACTTTCAATCCTGATCAAGTTTCCACTGGGGCTGGCACACAGTGAGCCCTGCAGATCCTTGCCCAAAAAACCCTTGTCCAGGGAAGCACAGTGAGTGATTCCTAAGGATCATTGCTCAGCACCTCAGAGATAGAGGTCAGGATGGGAAACCAGGTCTTAGAATGACAAGATGAGGGCAGTGAGGAGCCTGAGCAAACAGCCCCATTCCAGCAGAGTCACGGCCACAGCTCCTGAGGGACAGGAGACCTGGGGTGCCTCCACTGCCTTGGGCTTTTCTTGCTGCCAGGAGAATGTAAAGCCAGCTACTCCAAGAGCTGCATTTTGCCATATCAACAACAGCATTTTCCATTCTGATCCTGATTCTGATCTGGTCCTGATCAAATTCCTCCAAAAATATTTGATGTTTGGGCTCAATGACCTTAGGGACTCTGTGATCTTTTCCAATCTGTGATTCTGAGATTCTCTGTGAAGGTGGCTGCTTCAAAGCCAGGCTTTTCTCCACAGCTAAACCACACCTGACCTGTTCAAGAGCACTTCTCCCTTTTTTTCCCCCTGGTTTTGTTAAGCTCTGGGGTAAAGCACGAGCGAGTCTAATCTTCTGCTACATGTCTTTGCTGGAGAAATCCAGAAACAGCCAGAAATGGCTTACAAGCTTATCAAAGGCAATAAATGCTCTGTGCTTGAGTGAAGAGGCTTTCACAGCCTGTACTGATGGGGAAGTGGCTCCACAATCCAGGCAGGGCCCCTGAGTGTCCTGGGGTGACTTTATGATGCTTGTATCCCCAGTCATCTGCTCTGTTTGGGCTGGATGTTAAGTTCTGCACCTTTAAGACTGGTTCTGAGAGTGAAGAGGGAGAAAGAAGAAGCACCAAGTTTGTCTCCAGGCACTGCCCTCACTCCTCATTCTGCTCCCAGACTGTGTTACCTGCAGCACAGAAGGACAGTGGGACAGAGCTCTCCTCTGCTTTTAGTTCTTTTTAGCTACCTGAGGCAAAAAAGTTCCCTGGACTGTTTTTTTCTCTTTTTCTTGGGACTGTTTGAACCTGCTCTGGACTGAAAACCCAGAAGAGCACCAGGAGCTCACACCTGTAGCTCACCAGGGCTCAGGACAGCATTTTCCAGCACAGGAGGAACTGATAAAGAGTCTGGGAGAGCTGAGCTAACCCATAGCAAGGACTTTCTCAATTTTGCCATCTCACCCCAGAAGGAGAGGTTTTATGTTCCATATTATTAATTTTTCATGCTTGTGGGCACTTTGTTTGTTAAATAAATAGGTTTTTTCCACTTTTCTCTAAGGAGATTTTGGGTTTTTTTCCCCCCCAGATACATTTAGGGGGTGGGTTTGCTTCCCAGAGGGACCCTATTTAAGTGTTTTCTCCCAAATTTGCCCCAAACCAGGACAGTCAGCCCCACAGATTTAACTCAGTGCTGGGCCAGGCAGCAGCTGAAAGTGCTCTGCATGTACATGTATATACAGCTATATGTATAATATCACCAAGCTTTGGCATCTCTCATCCATGCTCCACACTGGGCTTTGAGACAGGGTTTGTCCTTCTGCCTCTTTGGGAAGTTTGTGACTGAGAAGAAAGCTAAAATAAATTTAAAAAGAAAAAGAAAAAGGCTTTTTTCTCATGCAGAGGGAAATAGGCTGAAAAAAATTCAAGAGCAGAAAGTCAAATGGCCACACAAGAGGTTAAGGTGGCAGGTGCTGCTTCTCCAGGAGACGTGGCATTTCTGCTTGCTGCTGTTCCTGCTGAGGCTGGAGCTGCTCCTCAGCTCTGCCCAGCCCAGCCCAGGTGCCAGCTGTCCTCCCTGCCCTCTGTCCCAGTGTCTGTGCCCCAGCAGCTGCATGGCACCGCCGCACCCTGCTCCAGCTGCAGAGCCACCTCCCTCCCTCCTCACTGCCGCCTCTCCCTGCCCCCAGGTGGCTCCAGCCTCCCGGGAATGCTGTGGGGCGCTGAGGTCCCCCAGCAGGCAAAAATCCACCTGCCAGACCCTTTGGAGAGCCCATCCTTGGGGGAGAGGCATCCCAAAAGCTGGCGTGGCAAAGCTAGAGCTGCTGAAACCATCCTGCAGGGCTGGGGGAGCTCCACCCCTATCCCTGCCTGCCCAGGGTCCCTCTTTTAGGTGCTTCCCATGAGGAATGCAGTTGTCACAGCCAGGATTGATGGGCAGGAAGGAGCTGCAGCCCCCAGCAGCCCTGCATGCTCCACACTGTGCTGAAAGGTCTGCACTGCAGCACCCTTGCTGCTACAAATTTTTTGTACCTGCCCAGCAGCAGAGAACCTTGCAAGAGGAGTTAAAATCCTGAATTCTCAAGGGAATGACGCCTCCAGGATGGGGCTGTAGCTTCTTGGGTCTCCCCTGGGCTGCTTGCAGCCCCGTGGGACAGCAGATTTCATCTGACTGTCTGGGAAGTGGGGACATAAAGCCACCGAGCTGGAAACACAACAGCTTGTCAGGAAATAAGCACGGGGCTTTTTTTTTTCCAGAGATGGAAGTTTGATGAGATCAGCTCATGAATTCATGTGAAGACACAGAGCAACTTCTGCATTTTTTAGAGTCCTGGAAGATTAGAAGCTCCCATAAACTTTAATGAGATCCTTCTGCAAAACCATTAGTAGAAGCTGTTGAAAAGCAAATTGTAGCCATTTATGGGGACCCGAGAAACTCCAGAAGCTATTCACTCAACGATAGCCAGCAAAGCAGCTTTCCTTTCAAATTTCATGGCCCCTTTTGTCAAGAACTTCCTCCATTCTCTTGTCAGGCTTTAATTAAATCTGTGCAGAACAGACACATTTCTCCTCCCAAGCCACTTTCTCCATGGAGCAGCCTGGAGCTGGAAGCAGCCAGGCAGATCACCCACTGCACTCCAGGTGCCACGATTCCCTGGGGAAAACCACGGTCCTGAACAAACCCAGGCCTCACCTGATGGATCTGAAATGAGGATGTAACAAGCGGCCTCCAGGAAGCCCAAATGATGGGCAATTGTGTCTTTTAAAGCTAATTTGGAGAGAGTCCATAACTGAGCAGAGGAGAGGTAGAGATGGCTTTTGAGCACATCAAATGGCTTTTAATGCCCTCAGTGAAACCTGGGGAGAGGGTAAATTTCTGAGCTGCTCAACTCTCCTTTTACAAAAAGGCACAATACATCTCTGCCTTTCCCAGATAAGAGAGCAACTCCAGCATGTCACCCTTCACCTTCAAGGTCTGGCTGCAGGGCTGAGTCATTAATGCAGCTAATTAGAGACTTCAAGCTGATTATGAGAGTTGAAGTAAGTGGAGTTACAAAATCCCCGGGCCTGATACTTCCTAATACAAAAGCCACTTTACACTGACCCAGCCTTAAAATACCCTGGGAGGATGTAAAATGCTCTTAAAGCAAATGGGATCCCCATCTGCATTGGGAGGGGCTGGCACACGTCACAGACCACCAGCACATGAGGCTGATGGGGCTCTCAAAGCCCCCAGGTGAAATGAGAACATCTCTCTGGCCAAAGAGAGTCAGGTATTTCAACAAAAATAAAAACAAAACAAGATATACCTGAAGGGCTGGCTGATATCGATTCAATAAAGAATAAAAATGTTGCTGAGTCCACTGGCAGGTGCCTCCAGGGGTGTCTCAGCCTTCACAAGCCAGCAAAACTCCCCCCAGCCTTGACCCTGACAGACTTCCATCCCTGAACACTCCCTAAGCTTCAGACATGCTTTGAGCTGGATGCAAACCTGAAAAGAAGAGCTCAGCTTCTCTGTATTGGTAGTACTGAGGAAAGAAAGGACCTCCCTGTATTGTTTCCAAATAACTCCAAGCAACAGATTGTCCACAGAACTAATCTTTGGATCCAGGAGTGCCCTTGACCATTTGGGTACAAGGTGCCAGTGCCTGACCTTTTCAGGGGGAAGAGCCTCCCTCTCCACAGCAGAGAGGATCCTACCAGCCCAAGAGCTGCCCTGAACACGCCTCAGGATCTCCCAGAAGCTGCCAGTGGTGTGTCCCAGGGCAGACACTCTGATCTTTGCAGGGAAGGGGTGTTGCAAGGGAAGCCTTATCTCTGAGCTGAGCACAGCTCCAAAAATATGACAGCAGTCATGAGACCACGACCCCAGTCACCTGACGTGAGGTTACAGCCCTGGTGACATTTGGATTTTACAGCATGATTTATCACAGATTTGAGTCAGCAAATGAGTGCAGCCAATGGTTTACATTTCCCTGCCAGTACAACAATGCAGGAAAAGCATTTTGCTGCGGAGTGTGCACCATCCCACCCCAGCCCCCCTGAGCATGTGGGGCAGGGAGGGAGGGAGGGAATGACACCTCTACTTGATGCCTCCAGTTTCAGCTTTGCTGTGTTTCAGGTTCTCACTGCCCAGGGTGCAGCTCTGAGCTCACAGGCAGGGTCACCCAGCTCTGCACACAGCAGGGACACAAAACAAATCCTTCTCCTGCTGCACACCAAGGACAACTTTCAGCCCCAAAGCACAGCCAAGGGTGGCTGGAGGGAGGAACAAGAAGGATGGGACCTGACAGCCTGCAGCTGGAACTGGACAATTCAACCCCAATGTGCAAAAATCCAAGACTTTGTGACCAGTTGAGCATTTTGTGACCATTTTGGGTCCAC
>VZUI01022943.1:0-65416 GCA_013401135.1 Cettia cetti
CGCCGCCCGCAACATGGTTCCGCCGGCCCGCACCGCGCCGCTCTCGCGAGAGCACGGCCGGGCCCGCCCCGCCGCCCCATTGGACCGACCGCAGGGCCAATGCGCGGCAGCGGCGGCGCGGGCGGGACGGAGAGCGCGGAGCTGCCGCGTTTACGGCCCGCGGACCCCGCACCGCCCGCTGAGCCCTGCACGGCCGCCTGCCCTTCCCTCTCCGCCCGGCTGTGTCCTTCCCGCTCTGCCCGGCTGTCTCTCCGAGCCGCCCGCTGACGCCAGCACTGCCGGCTGCGTTCCCCCGCACCACTCGCTGTGTCCCACCGCACCGCTATCCCATGCACAGCAGGCTGTGTCGCCCTTCCCGGCTGGCTGTATCCCCCTGCACGGTCCGGGCCGTACCGGTGGGCGAGAGCGAAGTTGCCGCTGCCGTAGGGGGCCCGTCCAGCTCCCGCGGAGCACCTCGAGGGGAGCGAACTCCTTCCAGCCCAAATTGACCTGGTACCAGCACCAGCCGCCTTTGCGCGATTCCCCTGCACTGCTTCCACAAATGGTTAAAGCCTTTAAAGAGAAGAAAACGACAGAAAGCAGAGTTATGCCTTCAAATGCCGGTGTTCCTTGCCAATGAAATCCTACCCTAAGCCAATGAAATGCGCCTTGCAAAGAGAAGGAAAAGTCTTAATTTACGGCTGTGGAGCCAACAGCAGCCTGGGAGACTCGCCTCCGCCTGTGGCTGCCCTTGAGCTGCGAGATGCCCCCGGGCCACGCTCCCAACGCCACGAGGCTCAGCAAAAGCAGAAGAGATAATGTAGGGACGGAGTGCGTGGCACACTGGAAAGGCCAGATGTCACGATGTCACGGTGCTTCCCAAATGTCGTGTCCTACCAGCTCTCCAAACCACACCTAAACTTTAAAGACCAGCTAGGTCTGGATGCCACCAGCCCTGGATGGCATCCTCTCACCACGACAGATTTCTGGCTGCCTCACCCACACCCCTGTGCTTGGCACCAAGCAACATTAGGCAATAGCTCATGAGTGCTGAATAATGTATGGATTTATTTTATTATTGTTATGATTTCTCATAACCAAGGCAAAACATCTTGTACCTGCCCCTTACATGGCACCAGGATGCCCCAGGGACCAGACCGAGACTTGCTGTTTTTCCATACCACTGGATATTTTTTTTTCTGGGTGGCAAGGAGAGGGATTTAAAAATCAATTAAGCAGAATGTTTCAGGACAAATTTGCTGCTAAAGTGTGTGCTATGGTTCTCTGAAAACCTGATGTTCTGGAGAAGCTAGCAGGAGCTGCCATACTGGAACAACTGGTCCTGCCAGCTCAGAAGCCCCAAGCACACATGGATTTGGGACACTCCAGAATGGAATTCCCATCCCAGAGATCACAAGACAGTGAGCCACAAATGCAGTTTCTTCCTTCCCATCCTGAAGTGGTTTAGAGTGTAAAAAAGCCCCCAGACATTCCCCCCCACCCCCAGCAATTATGGATTGTTTCTCCAAGAATTAGCAGTGATCTCCAGCATGTCAGTGATTCGTTCTGCATTGCTAAGTCTCTCCATAAGAAAGCAAAAGGCAGATTGATCAAAAAGGCTCTTTGACTTTGCCACAGTCTTGGCACAGGATCTCCTCTTAAATTTATTTTGCCACATGATTTTCACATCAGATGCCAAAAAGTGCTGCTTTATAGCAAAAGCTAACCAGGTCCAGCAACTCAAACATCTAAATGGACAATTTACTTTGTCTCAAATCTCAAATGTCTCTAGAATAGAAGAAAAGCAGCTGTCCTGCGTATTATAGCTTTCTGGCCCCAGAGCACTACCTTAACTCCTAAAGCCCCAAAGGAGGGCTGCGAAGGGAAGAGCTAAAGGAGGTGGCAAACCTCCTTCAGTGCCTCATTATACGGATTAAAGTAACTCCAGGGCTGCTCTGACTTCTGCCTGGTCTGGCTCCACCCGTCTGTCCCCAAAAAAGGAAGAAAATAAAATGAGTGTTTGGAGCTGCCTGTGCTTCGCCTGGTCTGTGCAAATGTCCAAGTGAAAAAAAAAAGCCAATTGTTTATATGAAGATGAGGGGGGAAATGATTTTGCAGAAGCCACAGTAGCCTGAGAGGAGTTTAAAAAGAGGATTAATATTTGATGTGGCTCTTTACCACCAGTTTGAATGATGGTTAAGGTGCAGTGTAACTCTTCAGAGATGTGGAGTTTTGTGCAGTATAGAAATCCCTACCTGCATCCTAGGCGATCCAACAAAAGCAACAGCAAAGGCAAAATACGAACATCCTAGGCATCCCTAATTTGTCCATTATGTCTTTTTAATTGGGGTGTTTCACTCATTAAAAGCATGGCATGTAATTTCATAATCCTATTTTAGGCTCCAAAACTAAGCTTCCATTATGCATATCTCATGCAGATGAAATTTTTACAACAAACGTACACCTAAAAACCCCAAACCACAGGAATAAACAAAGTGATCTCATTCAAGCTGGGGCTTTACTACCTCACACTAAAACAAAAGTGAGCTACTATCAAAAGTACTAATTGCATCATAGCCAGGAATAAATTGATCCTTTTGCTGTGTGTCTGGCTTCATAGCAGACATGTATTTTCATGAGCAGAGTGACATCACCGCTCTTTAGGTAAGATTTACAGGTGTACATCACCAATTCAGAGACATGACAGGCTTTTTATTGTATTTTCTGTTTATAATTTTGATTCAAATCCTCAGCAACACTTCAGATGCACAAATCCTTATTGAAACTGGCTTGATGCGGATTACAGCCTGAAGCACAAAGGAAGTCTTTATCACTTATGGCCAGTGTTTTAGGAGCTTATAACTGTAATCAGGTAGGGATTATATCAGCATGATCCATACAAGCTGAACCATGGCAAAAAGCTTTTTTCTATTTCACCTTCTCATGACAATAATAAAAATGGAAAATATGAAACAAACAGGTGCCATTGAAGGTAGAAGCACTGTCCACTGCAGGGAGAAGTTACTACTTTGTAGTTTGAAAGAAAAATTAGTCATTAATTAGTGGAGGCAGATCCTTGTATGGTGCATTGTTATCCAGGATTATTTCATTAGGATTTGCTGACCCAATTTCTGCATTGCAAAGAGAATTACATTTTTTCACACTATTGGGATTGGGGAAAAAATAATAACATAGATTATTCAAACTTTTAAAAATATGGTTGCAAACAAGGACAGGTACCTGTGTTGGTATCTCTAGAGAAGCCAAATGAAACAAGGAGCATTATAAATATGCAATGATGTAATGATGTCTTCCCTAGAATCGGATTTTGGTTTTCTTAAAATACATAATTCCTAATTAAAACATATGGAATCCAGCTAATACAGCCTCATGACTAAGGGATTTAGTGAAGAGCAGGAATTTTTTTTTTTTTATTACTGCTATGATGGTCCCTCTGTCACAGGTCATCCTCAGCTTACTCCTCCTGCAATCACCCTGGGGATAGCTGACTCAGATAAATTAAAAGAGCTTCATTTGGGAAGCTTCCCCAACACACTAAAGGATTCGCCTCCTAATCTGTCAAAATCCAATAACATTAAAGCAACTGCAACCTGCTGACAGCTCAGCAGGACCCCAAACCAATGGAGAGGACCCACAGCAGCCAATGGGACTAAAAACCCACCTTGGAAGCAGCAGCAGTAGAGGTTCTGCTGCTGAAATCATTTGTGCCCAAGTGCTGTAAGCTCCCAGGGTTTGAGAGGTTCAGCCACCCCAGGACATTGCCAGTCCCTCCCTGCACTCACCCCTTGCCCACAGCCACAAGCTGGACACAAGGAAGGACACGTGACACCCCCCCTACCCAGCCCTGCTCTCTGCCCATCATCACTGGCACAGACTCATCTCTACGTGTCTGACATTGGAGGTCCTTTATAATAGACCATCCCAGGTGTGCTTAGTGCTCTGACCACATCACCTTACAGCCACTCACCTGTGTGGCTGAGAGCACCAGATGGTCTTTCATAAGCCTTACAGGAGCCTTTGGAAGAGGACAATGCCACAAGCCCTGCTTACAGAGTGGGGGACAGAGGAAAGAGCTCCCCCAAAGCCACCTCATAACAGGAACAACCCTTCTAATACTGAGCCTACAAAACCACCACAGGCAGGTATTTTCTCTTTTTTATAAACTACTCTCTCTTGCTAATAATTTCCATATGGCAGTCAAGTGACAAGAAAGCCTGGGAGTAACATCACTGCATATTCCTAACATTATTGCATATTCTAAAAGAACAAGATCACCTGAGGAGTTCAAGAAACCCTTTCTACAAAGCTCACAGGAAAACAGGACCCTCATAACCTCCTGAAAGCAATGGCTCAGGTTACCTTGGAAGGCAACAGGAGTGAAGGTGGTTTGTGGAGGACATGGGGAACAATGCTGGTGAGAAGAGCTCTGCTGCCCTCCCAGTGCAGACACCTGGATGGGGATTTGCAAACTGCCAACCTCCTTCTGCACGCAGCTCGCCTTGTCCTTAATGGCAGATGCATGTAAAATTCTCTGACAGGTTGTACCAGCATTATTTTTTAAAGAGGTAGCTGTGCTTTTTTTGCTACTTAAATTGCTGGAAAGGAGTCCACATGCCACTGTATTCCCACTTACACCAGCCTGAGCCATTCCTGCAGCAGCAGGGACAGTCACTCCAGGTGAACAGCTCTTTCCATGCCTCTAAGCACTTTTCAAAGGAAGTTGCCTTTTCCTTTTTTTTTCTGGTTCAGCTCAGTCAATAGCACTTTTGTGTAAGCACAGCAGCTGCATTAGGCCTTGTTTTCAGTGTTTTGGTGCCTGCTTGATTTGTGATATTTTTATTGCAGAGCCCATTAGGGAGGAGAACATTCTGGTAAAGTTACCTGCCCCTTATAGCACCTGGTGACAAACGCTAATGTACCTCCTGCTTGCCCTGTCACAAAGTCTAAGATGAAGTCTACAAAGTTTGCAATTTACCTATTGCCCTTTAATCCTGCAGATAATGGCATAACGAGATCCAATGTCTGGGGGGTTGAACCTAAACTACACACTTAGATGTCCATTCCAGTGAAAGTAGTTAACAAGCAGGATGCCAGAGCAAGGCAGCCTCTCCTGCACTGGCAGGAGACACCAAGACCAGATGCATCTCTGGGAGAGATGACTGAAGTCAACCATAAATTAACAGGCTCACTGTGAGGGAAAAAATAATACTTCTGTGTCCATTTGTATGGTCTGGTGTGAAGGAGACCAGAGGAGATGGGCCAATAAGTCTTTTCTGGACTTATGAACTTTCTGAATCCTTCTTATCTGGAGGGAAAAAATGGCAAGGGCTCCCTTTGCCATCTTACCATGGTTGATTCTTAATCACTAGCAGGGCTGGCAGTAGCTCTTGTGCAACACCACTTTCCCCAGCGCTGGGCCCTGTTCCCCTGCAATGCTCCCAACCCCTGCTGGTCTCAGAAGAATTGAGCCCAAAGCTCCACATAGCAATTGAAATGCATCACCAGACATTAGGCCACCGGGTTAACCACTGTTTAATTTCGTCACATTTGTTTGTGAGTTATGTACGTGCCTTTCTTTTGTCAACATCTCCTTTTAGAAAGGATATTGATTTTGTTTTCAAAGACTCTCGAAAATAAAATGAATGACTACATTCTAAGGAAGAGTCATTTTCTCAACAGCTGTAAATAATTTATTGTTCGCAACCCACACAGATCAAAAGATACTTCATCAACTGATGTGGCAAAATCTGGTGCAAGCTGCATTTCTATTATCTCAGATCCAATTAACCATTTGGAGCAGACTAAAACATAACTAGATCAATCCAGAATCAGATTAATATCCAATCCATAATCACATTAATCACAATCTGTCCATAATTAGCCATCAGATAATCCCATTGGACAGGAGGTGACATGCAGTATCCCATTATCTCATTAATTATCTATTTTCAGTATCAGACGTTGTGCCCAAACACAAGGAAATGTTTTTTAAAGGAAAAATGGATAGGGAATTCTCATTTTGCTACCTCTGCCCCATTGAAGCTCCCAGTGTCTTAGTGTTAGAGTTTTACAGCATTTCTTTGTTTTGCCAAATTCTGCTAGGACCAAGAGAGGTTTTTAGAGAGACATCATCTTTTTAATAAAATATAGCTTTCTTAGGAAGATGGATATATAAAACATTTGTTTTATGTGAACAAGTTTGTGAACGAAAGAAAACTCTTCATCAAAGGTTTAAATGGAAACTTGATAACAATAGCTTTGCAATGCTAAATCTTATTGCAGATGGTTCCTGTCCTTTTTTGTAATGTAAGTGAAATTGCGTTCCATCTGTTTTAATTTTATAATGGACTTAATCCATGGTTGGCTCTGAAAGAATCGGCGTTTACTGCCTTTGCAATCTGCTACAAACAAAAAATAAATAGTTACCATTTCCGCCTTCTAGTGGGAACTTGTATTTCTATTTGGGAGAAAACCCCAGAGTTGCTCTGTAAAGAGTGGGAAGTACCATTAGCCAGCCTCACCCCATGGCCAGGCAGCCCCTGCCAGCTCTCGCACCAAACCCATCCAGAACTGCCGCAGAAGAGAATGGAATCTCTGAACACTGCGTGGAGGAGAGCAAGGAGCAATCAGCATGGCCAGAGAGATTGCATTTGGCTCTGACTAGGAAATGCTTCCAGCAGTTCCAAGTTACCTGAATGCAGTTTTCCAGAGGTGCCTCCTGGACTGAATTATGCCATGATTTTATGATGTGCTTTCCCTTATTCTCTCTCAGATGAGCCAACAATTAACCAGTTCGTAAAACATGTGGTATCGAGCTTGTTCAATTCCTCATGGCATTACCTGTAGTGATTTTAAAGCTTTTTGTACATCACATAGAGGGGGTGCAGGGCTTTCAACATTTCCCTGGCAAGTAATTTTTTAGGCTATTCTACTAAACTGCCTGTGCCGCACTGCCAACCCTGTTCCTACCTGCCTGGTTGTAAAGCGAGTCCCGTCCAATGATATCTGCCTGGTGCCAGCACATTGCTCTGCTCAGATACAGGTGTGACTGCAGCAGAGCTTTGCATAGGTTTGGAAAAGTTTTGTTGGCTCATCTGTAACTTTACTAATTCCTAAACTGGTGGGAGGTTTGGGAGAGCAGAAAGGATCCTGCCATCGAGTGGTGCAACACAGAGCATCCCTGTCAACCTGCTGTATTCTTAGACATGTCTCATTCTCCTATCATTCTGACATTTTTGCATTTTATTGCTAACACATGCAGATACTGACTCACCCAGGACTCTGAAATCTGTCTCAGGCTGAAGTCACCCTTCTGCACTCTCTTTTCTGCCACGCGCCCAGGCGTGGAGCTGTGCTGCCCCACAGTGCTGTAGAGGTTCCCATCACTCCTCCCTCGGGGTCACCCCAGTTTGAAGAACCAACCAAACTTTTCCAATCGCCTTCATACCTCTCCCCCCCCACCTGGATCTGGCACTGGTGAGCGAGCCACGCTAGCGGCAGGCAGCAGTCAGAGCACAACCTCCAGCAGGCTCCACACATGCAGGGAGCACATGGGCTCACCCTGCCCTGAGGATGTCACTGCTGTACCGCGCCTCTGCACCTTCGCACATGCAGGGGCAGGCAGGGATACCAAAATCCCTTGGCGACATACGTCCCTGCTGAAGAGGGTGCTTCAAATGCCGTCCATCCTCCTTTCCCCCGCAGCTATTGTACAAATTTAAAAGCTTGCTTTCAACATTTGGGGTCCTCAAAGGGGTAGCAGGGGCTGTGGTCAGGCTGGTAGAGCCGGTCAAATAGTGAAACACTTTATCCTAAGGGTCCTCTCCCCCTCCCCAGCTTCTATGGTTTCAGACTTGCAGTGTGCCTGACTCGCACGAAAGACAAGTGCTTGAGCTGGAAAACCCATCCCGCCTCGCTCCTCTGAGAAAAATGAGCGCAGCCTGCCCTTCCTAAGACAACGTAAATAACCATGTCCTTCCCAAGCCGTACAGGTTGGCAAATACCTGTCAAATTCCATGAGTAAAATTAAAAAGGTGGAGAAGGACAGGACCAAATCCCCAAGGCAGCGGCAATTTCAATTCCGGCATGTATAAGCTTTCCTGGACCTTATGAGACACTCGTGCTGCTGTGCTGCAAAGCTTTTGGGAATTTAACACCGAGTCAAAGGCCACTGAAATTCTTTCCCTATGTTTCCGCTAATGCATGGGAAGCCCATGAAGACATGGGGGAAAGAGGAAAGAAAAAAGAATGGAAGGCATAAAAAAAGCATCAGGAGGGGTACAACTGCGGGAACAGCACGGAACCATGTGTACGTAAATGAGGTAAAATACTATTTTTTCTTCGCTAATTTCAACTCCTCGCGGGGCTGCTCCCCGGGACGGCCGCCTCGATGACGTGTTCGGTTCTGTTCGGATCTGTTGGGGCGGTTCTCCCGCACACGGGCCTCAGCAGGTAACTGCTCCGCGGGTGCGCAGCGTCAAGCCGGCAGCCCCTTCCCGCCTGCAGCGGAGATGCGCTTCTGCGCAGCTCTGGGACTGTCCGGCCGCTCCCGCCCGCGGACACCTGCCAGCGGCACGCCGAAAGGCTGGGAAAAGAACAACGAAATAAAACGTAAAAGAAACGAGAAAGAGAAGGAAGACGGAAATAAAAGGAGAAAATTATAGGCGAACTAAAAGTCAAGAAGAATAACTGGGAAAACAGCGGAGGAAAACCAGCTACAATGAATCTCCTTCTCCTCGGGCTGCCGATGCCGCCGTTCCTTACGCGCTCAGGGCCGAGGCGCACCGCGGCGGGCGGCGCGGAGGTGATGGTGGCGAGCTCCGCGGAGAGCGCAGGCTGCGGCAGCAGGGGCGGGGGAGGGCTCCGCCGGGCCCCTTCCTCCCCGCGGTGGCTCCGGCTCTGCCGCTCCGAGCCGCCCCCGCTGAGTGCGCGGAGCACGGCGCAGGCACGGAGCGGAGGCTGCTGCTGTTGCGTTCTGCAGGTCTCGACAGCCCTGGAGTGGCTGCTCCACGCCCCGGAGTGCGGCGAACAAAAAGCCCTTGAAAGCTGGGCTTTCATGTTCACAGGCGCTTCTCGTGTCTGCTGCGCAAATAAGCTGCTGTTTGCTTCAAACAGTTTTAGAGCTGGAGTTGAAGGAATAGGAGCTCCTAACTTTTTCTTTTGGCTGGTAAGAGGTTTAAAAGCCCCAGTTGCAATTAGGTTTATTGAAAAGGTTTTGATTGTTTGACTTCTTTCCTGATGGCTGTCCCCATGAAATCTGCCCTTGGACCAAAAGCTTTACCCGATGTTCATGAAAAGTCTAAATACTTGCTCACCACCTTTATGTTTATGACTTCTTTAGATGGATGCTTTTATCAAGTTTGTAAAGAGGTCCAGTAGCTTTAATATGAGTAAGCAGCAAATTGATTCAATGTGTAGGTAGGTTTCTTAACTACTGCGTGATCTCTTTCAAGCACACCTTCACCATCAGGTGTAAAGCAAGTTACTAAGGCTTGTTACCTGGGATCTTGTTACCATAAGAGGGTTGGGGTTTTTTGGGTGGGTTTTTTTGTTGTTGTTTTTGGTTGGTTGGTTTGCTGTTTTTCTGTTTTCCTTTAGACCTAGAAATTATCTTCTTTTTTAGTTTACTAGTAAGATGCTTAAAATGTCAGTTACGGAGGTAAAAAGTCACTTTCTCTCACTTTCAACAACTTACAATCCTAATAAAAGAGAATGGTGTGAATGAAAGTAACTCATGTCTGTGGTTTTTAAGACATTGCATGTCATCCAAAACTTCTCAAGGCTGGCTGGATAAATGTAGCATATTGGCATTGCACCATTGCAAAGTGTATTGACTGTATTAACCAGCCCAATGCTTTATAATTCATGATCCCTAAAAATTACTTCAAAATAGAAGTATTAGCATAATTTGGTGTAAATTAAGTGTGAATATAATACTGGCATTCTCAATGTATTTCTTATTCACATATGTGAGTACAAAAGTACAAGTGCATCTTGACACTAAGCTTTCATTTACCAAGCCAGTGTCTCCTAGAACTTGAGATGGGTGAGATGTATTAAAAAGAAGGAGCAACATTTTTTTTTTTTTTTACCACAGTTTTGATGTTGTACTAGTAGGCTCATCAACTTTGTGGAGAGTGGAAGGTCCTATGGGAGTCACAGGCTCTGATCCTCTAAAAAGCTTTGTTAGCCTGTAGGAAAAATGTTGCCACATTGCACCTTTGTTACAATATTTCACTCTAACATCTAATTAATGATAAGCTGGATATGTTGAAGAACACAAATGATAAAGTGCTTTATCACCATTATTCCAATGAAGACAAGTACTCCAATTAATTTAGCTTGAAGCGTGTGGTACTCAGGAGGAGCATAAATATTTCCTGGCTGTGTCTTGTGGCCTTGTCTTCTTCTCGTCTCCCTCAGCCCCTAAAATACATCTAAGTGTTTTCAATCTCCAGCAAGGTTCTAACTTTAATCTGCTACCTTTGTCTTTACAAAATTAGAAATAAATCCATAGCCACCTAATGTTGTACAATTTCATGTATGGCAGGTTTGTAAAATACAGATCTTTTCAATGTGACATTTAATGTGATGAGTGTGCCCTAGCTGACAGAATGGAATTTTTATTCCCCATATTCTCAGAAAAGCTGTAGCTAATGTGGTCAGACAAGACCTCATTTAATTCACAAAGGGGAAGACTACAAGGGTTGTGGGCAGGGTGTAAAGGTGCTCTAGACCTGTGAGACAGAAATAACAATGTGCAGCACTGTAGTGGAAGTTCTTGTCCCTAACTTGCTCCCTTTCTTTGTCTTTGTCATTGCAGCAGTGTAAGTACTTTCCCTTCTCTTGTTTCTTGCCCCTGGGGCACTGACTCTGCTAAAGCCATCTGCCGCTCCTTGTTTTATTGCGCGCAGTTGACAGCTGCGGGTGGGAAGTGGGTGGTTCGCAAGGAGCTGAGACCCTGTTTGTTGGATACCTCTGTTGGTAATAAGATAAGATGGTTATATTTTCATCCCTCTTTCTTACCCAGAATTTCTCAGAGTACTCTGGCAGTGTTAGAGAGCATATGAAAAGTTGTCGTTGAGTGAAAATATCAAATCAAATAAGGGAAATTTTTAAGACCTGGTTGTGGATTAACTGGGAATTCACAACTTCAGGTTAAGTGAATGTGAAGTTGGGACTCTTCACCGTTTCTAAAGTTTGCCTTAGAAGTTGGATGATGTTGACTTCAAAGTTTTGATGCTTCCGTGTCTGAGAAACCTGCTTGTCAGCCATAATTTACCCATGCTGCTTTGATTCTTGAGGTAGCTTGTCTTTCATAGTGGAACTTTAAGGTTTTTGGAGAGAAAAAAGAAATACCTTTCTGACAGGACCTTGAAATAAAATAACTACTATTCAAGCAAGCTGGTAAATGTAAAAGTAAATTTTAGAAGGCAGTGGATTCTAGAACCCTAAAAGGCTGGAAGTTCTTACTTCCACAATACATTTATTACATGTTTCTGATTTATTGTTTGATTTTGCCCTCTTTATGCATATGCATAGTAGCCCCCAAAGGACCTCTAAATTATGCAACCACATTTCCTAATGCAAGTTCTCTGTTCTGAGTTCAGTACAGTAACAGTAATGATTGCTTTTCCCTGAGTATTTTAGGCAAGCTTATTACTGTTAACCTAGTAAGATGTATTTGGAATGATGAAGTGACCTCAAAAAACTCTGTCCACAGGTTTGTTTCTTTTAATAAAACCGAGTATAACTGAACTCGGCATTTTAAATCTCAGTATCTGGAAAAGAGCAAATAGTCTTTAAAGGTATGGAACCTGTGTTTACTCACACATGTTTTAGAGGCAAAAACCTTCTAATAACTTCTTACTTGGAAGCATGAGGTGAATGGCAGGTGTCCAACAGACATCAGTGTAATGCCACTTGATATCATGAGAGAAGAAATTTGCCCAATGGCAGCCTATTATTAAGTGCTGCAGTCTCTGCTTTTTAAGTAGGATTTTTGACCAACCTGGAGTTTGAAACAGGAAACACGCAGCTGACACAGTTATCTCTCCTCTGGGACTTGTGTTCAATACAATGAGTTATTAATGTGCCCTAACCATTTAGATGCCCTTCAATTATTTTTATCAAAGTGTTGTCTTGAAAGAAACATCTGAATTCAGTTGTCTCTTAACAATGGTTATTTCTTGTACACTGGCTTTTTTCTTTCTCACATGTTATTCAGTATATAGTCTCTGGTGTTGTTCTGGTAGGAGTGGTGACAATGGGCACAGTGATGGCATGATAGTGTACCACAGGCATTCCTACACATCTGCTGAAGTTCTTTAAATGTGTTTAGGTGCTACTGGAGTGTTCTGAAGTTTAAGATATATAGACCTACAAGTTTCTTTTGGAATCTTTGTTGATTATAGAAGACATATGATATAGAAGATATCTCATATCCTAGGCCTAAGGCTATAAGATCTCGTGAAACTTGTAATGCTCAGTCAAAAAACTGAAGCTTAGTTAAGTGTTGGATAAATTGTAGAAGTCCTTGAAAGTTTGATGCCACTTATAAAATGCTTGATTTTGAAAATTTAACTCAAGGTTGTGGAATTCCTGGTGATTGGACTTGCTGAGAGTGTTATAAAGGTAGTAGATTTTCTTTTAAATAGAGAATATTTCACAGCTGCAATCAAATTTCACACCTAAAGTGAACAAAATGTATTTTGGTACAGGATGGTTTACCTTGTGCTTTTTATGCTCTGAAAGTCTTTGAGGTACTTGCTATAAGAAAATCATCTTATAACAGGGCAATTCCAAAAGTGAAATATAAGAAGTCAGTATGACCAGCAAGACTTTTAATACTGCTTTTTGTTCTGTATTGGCATTTGATTTTTATTCCAATTGGGACTCCAGAATACTAAAAGATGAAAATATGTAATTAGCTTTGTTTCGGTATTGATTTTGATAAGTTTTATATATACTGATTTTTTAACAATATTAAATCTCCAAGTTACTGTGCATTGGAGAAAAGGTATAAGGTCAATATATCTGAAATACATTAAGCTATTATAGCTCTATTGCAATTTATTAGTCTGCAGGGCAGTCAATTGGGCTGTTCTTAATTTTCTTTTTTTTTTTTTTCCATGTGTCAGGTGCCTTGCATAGATAAAATAGACTTCTTAGATTATGTTATAGTGCCCTATTTTAGATCATTAGGCTTAGTACAGCTCACCAATATTTTTTGTATTGAAAATTCTATGTGAAACTTGACAAAAAATATACAATTATTACAATCTTCACTTTCTTTTTGATATGTTTCACATCTATTTTCAGAAGCAAAAGTAAATATTGAAACTTAAAATAAAACTTACTTTTAACCTTAGGAAGATATCCTGGTTTTGAAGTTTTGGTAGTATTCTATAGATGGTCAGAATTACATTAGAACTATATTATGGTTTAGCTATTTTTTAATTATTAAGGAATATATATGACTTGAAGTAATCACTTGACATTCAAATCTAAGAAATTCAATTACATTTACAACTTTATTTCCTTTGCGCACTTCTGTAAATTTTTAAGTCTTATAGCAATTAAGAAAGCACATGAAGGACTTATTTTTTCCACTAAACAGTATTAGATGAAATCAAAAAGTTAATGGGGATTTTTCTCCCAAATCTCATTAATTTCAGCATGATTCTTTGAACCAGTATTTAATCAGTTTATTTCATTTAACTCTTAGAATTTTAGCTTTACTGTCTTGAACTTCACTAAAGTCAAGCTTGTTTTACAGGACTGCTTTTCAAAACTAAGACTTTCTTGATACTTATTTCAAGGTTACTGAGGTGCAAAGTCTCACAATTTGTCTCTTATCTAATCTGGTTTTACTCAGAAGATATTCAGTTACTTTTTGGCCAGAAGATATAATGTATGATGTGTGTATTTGCCCACTTTGCATGTTTCAAAGAATAGATGAGAAACGTTTCTTGAAATTTCTCTTAACAGTATTTTTTCTCTTTCTGTTCACTGTTTGCTCTTTGCTATTACTAGAAATTGTTTTGTTTGTGGATACTTATTTTTTTTCAGCATTAGAAATTGTCAGCTTCTCATAACTTCAAAACTTTTAAATTTTTTTTACTCTCATTTTTCATTTTTCTGGTTTGTTTTTTTTTACATGAAGTTGTGTTTTGGTCATCCAGAATTATTTCTGAGATTCTTTTCCATTTAATGTTTTCTTGCCTTATTTTTTTTTTCCTCCGACTTAAAAAAGAAACCTATGTCAAATACTATATCTGTATATATTCCTTGAGAGTATGTCTTCTTTTTTACCCATGTTGACATGCATTTAATCTGATAATTGTCATTGATCCATGGACCATTACCATCACTAAGTGAGAAATAACCGTAAAAATGTCATCGTGGCTTTCCCATGAAGTGCTGCCTGACACATCTCTACCTGCTCTGTTCTTTTTAGGACTTTTGCTCTTTATGCACTTCAAAATACAGCTTATCTTAAAAAATATCAATAGTGACATTGAAGTGTACTTCTTATTGCTTATATTTCATTAATTATGGTATTCATGCAGTAAAGTGTGAAATTGTGTGTTAATTATAGTTTATGTTCCTTCTGGTTGTATATTTTTGCAAGCATATTATACTTGTTGTATTTCCATGTTGGAAAGCATTTTGTATCTTAATGTTTTTCTCTGTTATTTTCCTTTTGTTTTGGGTTCCATCCTTTCAGAGTCCTCCATCCTTTCAGACTACTTTAAAAGTCTCTACTCTTAAATGATGAAATCTACGTGGCAAATTTGAAGAAATTTATTTTTGTCTGTTGATCATGTATTTAGTTAAGTGTTTAACAAGCAAGAAACATATGTTAGGGATGTTAGATTAATAAATGTTGATGTTCTCTAATCTAGATT
The DNA here is from genome assembly GCA_013401135.1 of Cettia cetti. Lineage (NCBI taxonomy): Eukaryota > Metazoa > Chordata > Aves > Passeriformes > Sylviidae > Cettia > Cettia cetti. The sequence goes on from VZUI01022943.1 coordinate 14,910, forward strand.
GATAAACGTCACTTATAAGATTTTCAACTATAGAAACTTTGTGTTTATTGTCTTGTCTTGAAAAGGCATATGATTTTTAAAGCATATGTTGGTTGTTAAGCAGCTTCCGGGAATCCATCTGAAAATGTTAATGGCATTGATAGATTGTATTTTGACATCATAAGTGTCATGAGGTACTATGGAGATGTGACTTCTGCAGTTTAAATGATGTAAATATAATGATGTTTTCTTTTTTATTTTCATATTTTTCTAGGGAGAAAGGTTTAATCACAAGAAATGGATGCTAAAGGATTACAAGGAGATGATAAACTGAAGGTGCTTGTCTTTTTACTAGCATGTTTGGTAAGTTAAAGATTAATATTTTTCCCCCATGGTGAAAAAATTGTGCTGAACACAGAATCTGTGTATTTTGTTTTACACATTACTGCTAACACTAAAGGTCTTCAAATGCTGCACACAGGCAATTGCTTATACATTTTATTGATTTGAGCATAAGCTTGGTCCACTGATTCATATAATTTTCAGCTGCTACTCACGCACAATTACAAAATCTTGACTTGTGAGCCTCTTCATGGACGAAGGAGTGGATTGGGACAGAAAATAGAGGTGAATATAGTGCTGTGGAGGTGATACTGCTTCACTTCAGAGGTGAAGTGGTGCTTTACATCATCTCTTACTCCAGTGTGCTGTATACATAGATTGGGTGTTTGGAGTATTCAGTTTATGGACAGAATGTAGCATAGCACACAGTTACATTGCCTGCTCAGTGTACATAACTCTGGCTTGCTGTAGAACTAAGAGTAATTAATAATTCAGAAAGTTATTTTTAAGATCAAAAACATGGATTTATTTCTCAGATTTAATATATTGTGATGGATTTACCTTTTCTTTGGTTTTGTTGTTGGTTTGGATTTTTTAGCTAAGTAAGGTAATTTGTGAGACTGGAGACTGCAGAGAACAAGAATTTAGGGACCAGACTGGAAACTGTATCCTCTGCAAACAATGTGGGCCTGGAATGGAACTCTCAAAAGTAAGGATATCATGCTTTCTTGAATTTACTTTATTTCTGTTAAGTGTATTTATGTGTGTGATTCTAAAATAACGGCTATCTGTGTTTACATGAAAATATTTACTGTTTTGGCATTTGAGCCTTTTGCAGTTTTTCAAGAACTATGTTATCTGTTTAATTTTGTATAAAATGCTCAGTTCAGAAAACGATGATGCCACTAATAAATAGGCAGTACCATCTGGATGGGCTCTCAAATTATTAAACGTAAGTTCGTGCTACAAAGGAGGGAAGAAACTACAAAGGGGAAAAAGAAACTACTGCAAGTTAAGACTAAACCTTACTCTGTAGAAGAGAATGTGAAAATTATTAATTTCAAACCAGTGATTGGTACAGACTGCTGATGTGGAGAGGCTTAATTTCATCAGTGCTGACATTCAGAATCAGTTCTGGATTTTTGGTGACAAAGTTTAAGTATTTTGTATATGACTTTTTGTCCTAACAGAATGGTTTATAGCAAAAAGATCATAAGTACATAAATACGGAATAAGATTCAAATGGGAGCTAATATATTTCCTTAGAACAGGCGGGAGACAGGCGATTGTTCTGTTTTTACTCAGTCTGCGGTTGGAGCACTTTAGGATGCCAGATTCAAGTCAGGCTTAATTTTTTTTGTTTTACAAGTCATTAAAAATGCTGTAAACCTAATTCTTATCTTTATGCCATGTAAAGTAACTGAATAAGTTGAGGCCAGAAAAATACATAATAGTATTTAGAAAGCACATAAGAAGTTCTTGTAAATATCATGGAGAAGGAAATACTATTGTGAATCTTATGTAATTGTATTTTGTTTTTATAACAATTGTATCTCTTCCAAAGGAAAATCCCCATAAAAGTTTTTGAAGTACTAGTTTTTTAGGACAGTGGAAATGAATCAATGGAATGAATGCTGACTGGTATTATGGGATGGGATTCAGTAGAACTAGAAAGATCACTCGACAAAATTTTCAATGAAATTCTGAGCCTCAATTCAAGTAACAAGGGGGATCTTAATTGTTTTCAGTGCAGAGAAAGTAGGTTGTGCATGATCAGGGATAGAGAACAATGAGAGAAGATACAGCTGAAAGAAGAAGGAGACAGGGACTTGTTGGGATTCACTAACTCAGTTACTGGAGGTGAAAGAGACAACAAAATGAGTTACGTGTCTTGGGAGACTGGATGTCTCAAAGGAGCAAGTGTGTTGTTCCAGAGACATGAGGATTGATAAGGCAAAAAAGAGTGCAGGGTGGTGTCAGGAAGGGTGAGTAGACCTATCAAGACTCGTGCATGTGGAAAACCCTCTCTTCAGTGCCTCACTCTAAACCCACATCTTGCCCATTGTTGGAGTGTGAAGCTGTGACCTTGGCATAACCATGCAGTCAGATCCATATCTGAGAGTGGGGCCATGAAAAGCATGTCCTTTGCATGCAGAAGGGCAAACTCTGTCTTGTACTTCTACTGATAATGTAAGAAGGACAGTGAAGGTGAAATTTAAGGATGTCCAGGGAACTTGAAATGTTTCTTTTGAAAGTTTTTTAACATGAACCATTACTAAGTTAGGTGTGTATGTGTGTTCAAACTGCAGGGGGAAAAAGTAGCTTTCAGTTTATGGCTGTGTAGTTCCTACTATGTTCAGCTCTGAAAAAAGCACAAGTATTGTGGCTTGTGTGTGATTTGAAGGGATTTACTGAAATTGAGTGACACATTTTTTTCTATCTCTTGACCCCCTGTGGTGAGTGTTCAGTTCCTTAACAGAAATACTTAGTTTCACACTTCAGTGGGAATCCCTTTGTGTGTTGGGCAGTATTAGTGAAGCTTTAGTCATACAAGCAATGCTGTTAAAGCAGAGATCTGGATGTGACTTACAACATGGATGTGGTTTAGTTTGGATTTTTTCAGATTGGCCTTAAATTTGAGAACTCAAAGGTTCTAGGGGGTGTTCTAATTTATAAAGGCATTTGTAAATATGGCACCTTGTAACAGTGGGCCAGTACCATGTGCATTTATTTAGTGAGATAATATACTTACCTCATTGGCAAATATAATCCAAAAGCATAAAAACTAAGGTCCTTACGCAATTCAAGTTATGGTTTTGCTTCACCTATTTTTGTTTACAGTCTGATAGTCCTGATTCTTAGGACTAGTTTGGTGTTTTTGAAAATATGAATGCTTGATTAATTTCACTATGTAAGTAATTCTCACAGACAGTAGTAGACTTTCAAAAATATTTTTTTCTTCTATATTAGAAATGAAAGATTTTGCTCAAACCTAAATGAGTGCAATTGTAATTTCTTTCATAAATAGAGGAACCATTTTCTGTGAATCATAGTGAAGGATGTGATGCTGTGGCTGTAACTGAAATGTGGTTGAAAGTAGTCATGTAGAACTACAGCTTGAAGCAACAAATACGTTAAGTCAAAGGTCAGAATGCAAAGGGAAGAGGCGTTTAATGATACACTTGAAGTAATTTGCAGCCCAGGAGAAGTTTTGTTTGCTTGGGTTTTTTTACATATGAGAAAGCAATGATATAATAATGCTATAGTTTAATAACAGCTTCTTAACACTAAATAATGTGTCAGTTTTCCTATTAAATATTTAGTGCTCATGGATACAACTAGATATCCTGCTGAATATGTGAGCATGATTGTGTGTCCAAGTGGAGAGTAAAATAGAATGTAATTGGCGGGGGTTTTTGGTTCTGTTCCCCCTGACTGTTTTAAACAATTGACAGATAGGTTTCTTTTTTACATTTATAACAAAACACATCAACCTATATTGTTGAATGCAAAACCCCAGTTTTTTATCTTGTATATGAAAAATTACTTTATCTCAGGTACAATTTAAATATGTAGATTTCTTTCTTGTCATGACTGACTTTACAGAAATACTGGGCAAAAACCCAGCTGTACAGAGTGCATATGTGTGTTTGTGTGTATCTTATTTTTACAACTATTATTTATAACTTCACTTAGATATTTATATATTTGTCGCTATACTATATGAGCATTTCACCTTTCTAAATTAGGGAAATGCTGTTGCCCTTTCTCAATTTATACATCAGACACTAACATAAGTCAAATTGCCCATGGTAATGCAGGAATTTTTTGGTAGAACAGAGTAGACAGGCTGTAGAATGAAACAGAGGCTTTCTCTTCTCAAGGCACTACAAGACAAAGGATGATGGGCACAAATTGCACCAGGAGAATTTCTTTTTTACAGTGAGAACATTCATTCACTGAAACAATCTCCCTAAAGTCCCCATCACTGGGAGCTTATAGGATGCAACTGGACAGAGTGCTAGATCATCTCAGATTGGCTCAGGTCCCTGATCCATGAAAGTTTGAATCAGATGTTCTTTCAGGAGTCTTTTCAGCCTAATTGTTCTGTGATTCAATGTTCTGTGAATATTTTAATTTTGGTTGCAAACCAGTACTCAGTCAATTGGGTTGATCTTCTTGTATAGGTAAGCAACTTCAGACACCCTTGATAGCATGAAAGAAAACAAAACCAGCAAAAAACCCCAGCCTTATTTCATGTAACTAATTCTGAATCTAAACCATTGTTTTCAGCTTTTGCTGTCACAATTTAATGGGGCTCTCTTTTTCCAAAATGTTGTTAAAGTTACTTTTTCTTCCTTAAAGTAAGACAGAAGTAGTACCAGCATCAGTTTTTTCTTTCTGATTGCCTATATGCTGTTTTAACAACAATGCTGCAATGTTACATTAGCTTAGAGCTAAAATCCATTGATCACTTATGCTAATTGTATTTTTAGTAAGTACTTTTAACATGTTGCCATCAGAAGAAAGGAAGCTTTGTTATTGTATCAATAGAATTGATGGAAAAGAGAGTGAAATCTGCTTCCCATGATTTTTGGATCTATTTGTTAATTATAAAAAAAAAATCCATATAGCCTTTTCTTCTCATAAACATGTGTTTTTGGTAATGTTTGTGAAACTTTTGAATCACTGAATTAGCTTAGTTTTCAGTGTGTGCAGTCTTTGTTTCAGGTTGTTGTGTTTTTTTGTTTGGGGGCTTTTGTTAGGTTTTTTGGGTTTTTTTCTTTTTTTGTTAAGCAGTGCTTTATTCTGGGGTGGGAGACTGAAATGGTTGTGTTGATTCAGAAGAAAGTGCTTCATGTGGCTCAGCATTATTGCATGTCTCATTCATTTAGTAGATAGCAAAGCTTCACGTAGTTAAGCACAAATCATTTAATATCTTTCATTCTCTAAGTGGCTTCAGTTTGCCAGTGGTTGGCTTGATAGTAACAGCCTTTCGTCCTATCTTACATATGTTTCTGAAATAAATCAAACCTTATATATTATTGAAATTTATACAAATCACAATTAATGCCAAAAAATTTGTCCTTTGTTTCAGCCTTTTTCTTAAAAATGTTCAAGTATGAAAATGGAAGTCCTTCCAGTCCTTTCACCATCTTTTTTTTTAAGTTATCAGCTGAGCCAGTACACTGAGGGCAATATGTGAGAAGGAAGGAATAGAAACCAAGAGGTGGAAGGGAGAGTGCCTGAAGCCAGCACTGCCATCAAGTAAGCCATGATAAATACTGTGACCGAGAGACAGGGGCTGTAATGAGAGCTGGTGGGACAGAGGCGGCTTGATGGTTGTGAAGGTGGGGCTGTGTATCACAGCTTGCTGCCTTGTACCAGGTATGTGATGAAGAAAGAGGAGACCTGCATGTTGTCTCAGAAACAGGAATTGTGAATTAAACAGGCAGGTACAGTTTGAGGCCACTCCTGGATGCGACAGTCCTCACACAGAACATCAGAGTGCTGCGACTGTCGTGTTGTCACAGTGAAGCTCCGGGAGCAGCTGCTGCCATGTTTAGCAGTCACTCTTCACTTTTCAAAGCAAGAGAGCTGCTTGTGAGGAAGCCTGCCAGATCTCAGCTCAGGAGAAGCCAACATGTGTTTCTGGAAACTGGAGCAGCTGCATGTAGGCATGTCAAATCATCTTCACTGGGAATTAAACTTTTCTGACCCTAGCTGTGCACTTTGACCCAGCAGCTAAGTCTGATGTTTGCAGGATTCTGTTACAGCCTGTCCTCCTCAGAGACTTCTGCTGATAGATCCAGCTCTTTACTGGATTCTAGATGAGGCTGACCCACACCCTGAGGTACTTTAGGAATCTAAAACTGTGTGCTATTTAACAAGGCCATGTACTCAAAGGTATTAGGAAAAACTTCATTTCCCAGCCCCAGTGTAGTGTCACAACCTGTTACGTGGCCTGACACCAATTAAAAGTGTCTTAATGCCTGGAAGACTTTTTTTGAGAATACCCAAGTGTTCATGTAATCATCATGGCATAAGAGGAATTGCTCTGGCTGTGTTGTCTTGGGACTTACATAGGTTGTGGATAATCAGTGGAACTGGAAACAATTCTAAAATGTGCTTGCAGATTATGATCTTAATAATGCCTGAAAGCATTTTTAAATGAAATTTGAGGTTATTTTAATTGAAATAATCTTTAAAATATAATTTACTGTTCATTTACTGTCTGTGTTGGAGTCATCTTGTAGGGAAAACCATACCACTTAACTCCAGTACCCTTTATAGTCTGCTCGACTTGTGGTTGTTCTGTCTGGATCAGTGTTTGGGCAGAACATAGTGAAAGTAAATTTTAACAGGGGCTTGGTATTTCTTGAAGAGGTGCCTGCATTATTCTGTGCTTTTAATATTTTTAGCTAGAAACAAAATTATGAGTTTGGTTAGCTAGCTTGCTACAGTTTCCTAGGCAGCCTTGTCCAGTGACCCCACTGGATACCTCAGTGAAACACTTCTGAGCAGAGTTGTTCTGAAGATACATCAGTTAAAGGTTTTACTGTGATAGTGAAAGCTGTATAGATATCAAGAAAATTGAGGTGCATTTGAATTTTGAAGACTTTTTGTAATTAACTTGAATTCAGTTTTCTAAAGAAACGTTCTGGGTTTTATGGCTTGTACTATATATCTTTTGAGAGAGAACATTTTCATTAATTGAAAAGGGAAAGTGGAAAGGGAGAAGTGTGCTAAGTGTTCTTCGCAGAAAGTTTCACAACAGCAAAAATAAAGACAGTATTATTTATGCTCTTTTTTTTTTTTTTTTGGTGGCACAAAAAAATGGGGTTTTTTTGAGATCTAGCTAATTGATATTACAAATTTTATTTCTCTTGTCTGCAGTCCTAAGATCAAATGCCACAGGAGATGAGCTCTCTTTTAAAGTTAAGAGTGGGAGGATGGAAAGGGTGAGGGGGAGTTGGGAACTATTCAGATCTCATCAGCTACATAACTTGACAGCTTAGTAAATAGAACACTGAGAAAACTGGTGCACATCAGTTTTGCACATGCACTGATAAAAGATGAACAGTCAATTGTTTGTATCTTTGCTGGACTGCTAAATTATAAAGTCCAGGATTTCAAAGGGTTTGAATCCATCATCTAAATCATATCCTTCAGTTTGGGGAATGTGGTTGATTATGGGTACAGATCTGTTTGAAGTTCTGCCTGGTTTACAAGCTTAAATATTTATTTGCACCTGCCAGGCAGTTAACTACCTCAAATATTATGTGAACATAAAAAGCACATACATAAAGTTTTAGTTGTTATGAATTGGTATCTGAGGAATTCCTGGCAAGGACTTAGAAGCCATCTTTGAAAAGATGGGAGACTGTAAATTCCTTGGGCAGATTTCTTTATATTGCATCCACCATTTTTATAGCTTTAAAGTAAACCATTCCATGATGCAAAGGATCACTAGGATGTGTCCATACATCCAGATATATAGCAAAGCAGATCTGATCTAGAAACAATTTACTCAGCTTTGGTAGTTTGGGCCAGTGAGTGAAAGCATTTAATTCTAAGTTTTATTTCCTGCTTGTGTTTTGATCCAAAGCTTCAAAGGTAGTCTGGAAAGGAAAACTTATAATTAAATTAATTCAAGCCTTGTATTTGAAAGCTAGATAGGACTTGGGAGGGACTGATTCCAAGTGATTTATCAAAAGATTCAAAATATATATGGTTTAACTGAGTTGTACAATATATTTTACAACACTACTATTTGGATAAGCTAACTAGAAAGAGTAGGTATTTAGAAGGAGTGTGTTAAAGATTTGTGATATTCAGTGAAAAAATTTATTTACACTTAGGTAGAGCAAAACCTAAGACAAGTTAGTCTGGTTCCAGTCCCTGGTGGTAGCTTTGTATACAGTCTTACAATTACGTAAATGAAATGGAGTGTAAAAATTAACACAGGAAGATGCAGCTACAACTGACATGGCTTTGGCATTGATTCCTAGTAGAAACTTGTCAATTTGAAATAAAATGGTACAAAATGTTCTACATCTGAAGTAAGTAACAAAAAGAAAATAATTTCTTTTTTTAAAACTTTTTGCTTACCAGCTTTAATATGGTCCCAGTGTATCACAAGAGGACCGTGCTGTACAGTGCATGAAACTGTAGGATGTTTTTCGTTGTTGTTACTAGCTGCAGTGTTTTGCCTGTCTGCTCCTTGATCTGAGAAATACTCAGTAGTAATAAGCTACATTTCAGCTAAAAAAAACCAAAACAAAATTTTTGTTCAAGTTCATGGATCTAGAGACAGAGGAAGAAGACTATTTTTAGTGTCTTTTTGTAATTGCTTTCATAAATTGTTCATTTTCTGCATACTTGAGGGCTTGTTCTTCAGATGAGAGGAAAGTTTATTCCTAACATAAAGGAACATTAAAAATTCTTAGAATGTCCTGTAAAATGCGTCTGAAGTTATTTATTGTTACTTTATCATTTCAGGTTAGAGGCACTATAAAATTCATATTGGCCACCTTGATCACAGAGCTTGTCCAATAGATGCCTTCTCAGCACAAAGCCTTGGAGAATCCAAGTGTGTTGAATCTTGGAGAATCTAAGTGTGCTTCTAAATGTTAAAAGCTTTTTTATTGCAGCAGGTTTGGTTAGGTTGGTAACTTCAGAAAAAGTTGTTTATATGCATCAAATACATGCATCATGCATGTTTATATGCATCAAACTGGTGGAAACCTTCTCTGGAGTTGCCCTACTTCAAGATTTTCTGCAGCTTTCCCACTGGGAAGATGCCCTATTCTTCCACTGAAAATACATACCAGAGAACAAGGTTCCCATATTGTGCCTTTCCTACTGAGTTCTTTCTGGCAATTTGTTGTATCCCCAACAGCCAATTTGTTGTTGGTTTTGTGGTGTGATGATTCAAATTGAACTGTAAAGTGCCAAACAAAATTGATAGGATATTTGGATGGCAAGAGGGAAAAGCAGCTCCTAGTAACTTGATCACTCCTAAGAAGTTGATTGATAATCCTTGGTAATCAGTTCATAGAATTCAGTCCCCAAACTATTACATATGGCTTGGTGTTTATCTTTGCAGCTTGTCCATTGTTTTAGTTGTCCTTTTGCAAATGAATGGAAATAATGTCTTTAAACTGCTAAATTTGGCAGAAATAACCAACCATAACAATATTGCTTGCGTAGTGAAAAACAGTGCCTCCCTGTGATCTGCAGATCTATTAAAGTTTTCCAGCAGTTTGAGAACTGTTAGAACTGTAGTGGGTTGAGTTTTTGAGATTCTTAGTGGCTAAGCAACATTTCATGCCTAGCTGATGGTCATTAACCAGCTCTGGTTTATTTGGTAACAGAAGTCCTGAGCTTTTGAAAATCAGTGCACTCTCTTTGGCAATTAACTTTGTTCACCTTAGCTCTGAACCTTAATATCAAAGTGCTTCTTTGCTGTTTTTGTAACTGAGTAAGTGCCTTTATACTTCACTTGTCCCAGTTTCTTCGCTTTCACATGACTGACCTAATTAAAAAACAGACAGCTCAATAATTCTACCATAAGCTAGTAATAATGAAACTGTGGGAGTCCTTGAAGCCCTTTATCATTCAAATACATAGTGGTTTCATGAATAAAGTGGATGACTAAGTATTACTTATAGAAGTAAGGGAGATTATTAGCAGTGGAAGACACATTTGAACTTGCTGAAAGGATGGCTTTTGTCTCAAGAAAGACCTACTCTCAGTAATAATTACACTAGGTCTTCATTTTATCCCAGCATTCTCTTCTTGTTCACGCTTTCAGTGACTGAATAGCTTGCTATTGCTTGTTAATCCCTACAGGAATGCGGCTTTGGATATGGGGAGGATGCACAGTGCATGACATGCAGGCCAAACAGATTCAAGGAAGACTGGGGCTTTCAGAAGTGCAAGCCTTGTCTGGACTGTGCCTCGGTGAACCGGTTTCAGAAGGCCAACTGTTCTGCCACCAGCAATGCACTATGTGGGGACTGTTTACCAGGGTAAGACCATTTCTGAGAATGGGACTTCAGCAAATCCTAACCTACTTTACATTAAAATTGCTTTTTCATGTTTTCTGGATAGATGTTGGTACCCTTTGTATATGTATTAAGGTCCTATGTTCTAATCTGGGCCTTACTGATTATTATCTGAACACATAATTTCTGAATTGCTGTAGTAATTACCTACAAAAATGGTTTTATAATTACCTACATGGTCTGTGAGACTGTTGTCTGTAACAGCGCCTGAGCAAAATACCTCAAACAGTGTTACTGGTGACTTAGTTTGTTGTTATAAACAATTAAACATTTGGAAACATACACAGCTACCTTCTTCAATAATGATCAAATTATTTGCTTGCATTTTTTCCCCTCCTTAGGTCAATGCCTCACAATTCTTGTGCACATATATTCTTAGGGCAAAAACAGTGGCTGTGGTTTACTGTCTGAAATGTCCTTCACCTTTCTTTTCTTCAAAATTCATAAAGCATGATCCTAGCTGAAAATCATAAATTATCTGGAATAATAGTTTGCTGAAACTGCTGTCATGAATCAAGAGCTGTGCTTAGTTTATTGTCCTGCCATCCCAAAACTCTGCTGCTAATTTTCTGTTTATAGTATTAAATCTTAAGAGCTCTAAAAGGCTATCCTTTACATTGTTGCCAGATTCTGATATTGTAAACACCTGCTGTGAATTTACAAAAAGACATTTTTATTTACTTTTTTGAACTGGTAATTTAACTGATAGGAGTAGTGTAAGAGAACTGATTTGCAATTGTAACAGCCTTTGTATTTTCAGAGTATATATTTCAGACATGCTTAAAAGTTCATACATTTATTTAGTATCTATACTTCAGCGGTTTTATTTTGTGTGTATATGTGTATATATATATATATATATAAAAATATATATATATATATAAAAATACCAACTATCAAATACCTGAACACTGTTGAAGCTCCTGCCATTATGTCTTCTCAATCCAGAGGTGAAATCTCTTCATTTAAAAGCACTTTACAAAGGTTTGGGAACTAATCTTAGCTTAAGTTACTGTATAAGAAGGTGCAGCCCCAGGCATTATAGATGTTACTCACAACCACTTTTGATACTGCCTGCAGCCACGTGGTGAATTGATTTATGCTTTTATGGCATATTACTGTTTATGTATTGTAGGGCTTACTTGGCTGTCAGCAGGGAGATTTTCTTCTTCTGTAAACAATATAAGCTGAATTTTGGAAGATGAGAAAGGAATAAAAAAGAAGCCACATTGGGATATGAAGTAAGGGTAAAGCTGAACTGGAGGACCTGGGAATGCTTCTCAGTATTCTGGTCTAGAATGCATCCTAGATGGGTGTGTTGAGTATGTTTTAAAATGAGAGCTGCTTCCACAACCTGAGTTTTCTGGCAGATTGGAAACAGGAGGAAGGGAGGGAGTCCTGGCCATGGCAAGGGTAATCACAGGACATCTGTTCTGGATGTTCTGTGTAACAGAACTTTAGAACACACCACCACTCATACCGGTTCTTTAGTTTAGATGCTGCCCAAACGAGTGGAGGATACAGCCAGCCTAACTAAATAGCTTAGCTGATGTTTTACCTCTCAGCAGTCTTATTTCTGTTTTGCATGGGTTTCCAACATGCCATTCTCCATTGTTCAGCTACAAAACAGCACAGTGAGCATGTCAGCTAAAAACAAATATTAACACATTTTGTTCAGAGTAAATGATCACAGTGACCCCTTCAGTCTTGCAGCCTATGGATCTGTTTCTGTTCACATTGTTGAAGCAGGAGTTTCCTGAGCAGTTGGAAAGCTGTTTGCTTTAGCTGATAAAAGCTTCATATTTTAATGGCATTTGCAGTGTTAGGAATATAACATCAGTAGAGTTAGTACCTTTTATTTCATGTGTAGTGATGGTGACCACTACAGAAAAAAATTCATGTGTTCATCTTGAACAGACCACTGCTGCTGCTTCTAAGTACTAATGAATTGTTGAAAGACAGACAGACCTCTTTGATTAGGAGCTGTAGATAAGTTCTTTAGGGGATGTCATGCATAAAAATTTGAAACACAACATTCTAAAGTTCTGGTTTTTTCTTTGGTGCAACTCATGTTCCCTGAGTGGGAATGTAGGGTTTTGCCAATCACTGTAGTCAGTATGCTCTTCAAACATAAGCTCAGTAATAAAGTTGTTGAAGGGTCTTTAAATAAAATGCCACTGATATCTGGCCTGTTATATATTTTTAAAGGTGATAATTACCTTGTAATATATAGATCAATCACTTTACTATTATTTTTTAGACATGTAACTAAGCTGGCATAAGGTAAGTTCTTAAGGTGTGTCATGTATGTTGTGATCTGTGTGGAAAATGGGATATTGATTTCTGTCCAAGATCTCCAGAATTGTTTATTTCTTCTGTGAATATAAGATTATAGTGACCATGCATTTGGACTAACAGATCTAGAAATTTTTCCTCAGTTTATTTTATATCTGTCTTTTACTATTAATTACTGTAATTTTGCTTACTTTTATATTCTTCTACTTCCTGATTGTTTGCATTGAGACATAGATTGACAAAACTTGCAATTATAGAAGACTTTGTTAAAACATCTGATTAATTTTGCAAGGAGTAATACCTGGTTTCATTAACTATTTTTTCCCATTCTTCTGTCTTCTAGATTTTATAGGAAGACTAAGCTTGGAGGCTTTCAAGACATGGAATGTGTTCCTTGTGGTGACCCTCCTCCTCCCTATGAACCTCACTGTAAGTGCTGCTTTTTCTTTAGAGTGTTTTCTTTTAACTTCAAAGCCTGGGAAAAAAAAAAAAAAAAAAAAAAAAAAAAAAAAACCAAAACAAAAAAAAAAACAAAAAACAAAAAAAAAACCAAAACCAGTCACAAAGTCTTTTTAAAACTAATTTTCTTGTTAGTAAATGGTTTTGTTTATACATTTGAGCAGGTCCAGTACTATCATTGAGAAGTTCCCACAAATAGCCAGTCCCTTGCGAATAAACATTCCTGTCACACCACATGGTCAGGGAGTCTTGACTCCACTTCTGATCTCAGCTTATAATTTTTTAATTTCTGTGTTAATGCCAAAAGAAAGGCAATCTTTCTGGACTCTCTTCCAACTATCAGGTAGGGTAGTATCTTTTCCTGACACCCATAAAGGTATTTGTTGATACCTTTAAAAATAACTTTTATACAAAGGTTACAGAGAGAGAAAGAAATATAAATAACTTTATTTTTCTGTATACTGTTAAAAGGAAATAAGTAATTGGTTTCTCCATTTGAGAATTAGAATCTCCTCAAAAGGAGAGAACCTCTTTATTCTGTAGCAGAAGCCTTATTACCACTTCTTCCAAGACTGTTGGTGGCCTACATCACATCATGTTTTTAATTCAATGAAAAGAGAAACTATATTTTTTTTTGTGTTTATTGCTGTCTACTTTATAAAATGAAAAATACATGTGATTCAAGATAATTATGTGGAAAATCTTGGGTTTACTTCTTTCTTTGTGTAACTGTGAAGTTATGTTTTTGGAGTTTTTTTCCCCTAGTTCAAACAGAAACATTTGTTTATAGAAAAAATGAATTGCCAGGTTCCTGAAATGCTTTATACTATTTATGCTACTTTAATAAATACACACTGTTTTTTTAAAATATACTTTCACTTTTTTTAACTGCGTAAAATTAAAATAGAACCAAGAGTATGCTATTGCACATTAAATACATACTTTTCCCATACTATAAACTTATAGTTTTATATTGTATTTACTTCAATGAAATAAGGATTATTCTTCTTCAGCATTTCATCTATTGCTTATATAGTCTTTTTTCAAATAAAACAAACTTTCTTCTTCCTTTTCCATCCTAGTTTTAGTGCCTTCTGGGTAATAAACTTAGGAAACCAGATTTCCAAACATCTTCCACATTTATAAAAACTTTTATTTTTAAGGACTGCAGCATTCAAAGCCAGTAAATCAGAGAATAAGTCAAATAAGTTCTAATGTTTGTAGCAGTAACTCATGCCCATGTTTAACACAAGCTTAAAAAGTAAATTCAAAAATGTTCAACTATTTTTGTAGTCTAGACAATATCTTAGAGTGTTTAGAAAGAATGTTCTTCATATCAAACACTGTTGGGTTTGATGCCAAGAATGAAATGTTGATTTACTGAAGTAAATCACTCAAATTCAATGAGCTGCAGAAGTTATTTCTAGACAGAGTATGAAGAGAGACAGGCCATTTCATATATGCATACATTTTAATTCCTTCAACTGGGCAAATTCATCTGTTTTTACTGTCTTTTTATCTGCAAAAAAAGAAAGTTAGTGAAATGTAAAGAGCAACAATGTTGTTCTGATGGAGGACCTCTAACTCATAAATTCATTTTATGTGTTTTTTTCTCTTTTCTTGTTTGTTCCCTTCCAAGGAAATATGCTCTTCAAACATGAATTCTGTTCTCTAGCATAATCGAAACAGGGAAGAAGAAATTATCTCCCTTATCATTCAGCTTTGACTGTAATTAGTGTTTCATAGTATTTCATATTTTTCGAAGTCACAAATTATTATTTTGAAAAGGTGATGAAAGAACAGTTGCCAAGTCTTCTGAAATAACTCAGATTGTTTAGTTTATAGTGATTTGGCTTTTGTAATTGAGCCTAAGCTTGGATCTTAAATTGAACCATTAGGAAGCTATTAGTCATTTTAAATGGACAACAGGCAACCCCATGGAAAAGAGCGTTTCCTCTGGCACAAGCTGCAGTGGTAAATCCAGGTTAGAGACAATTTTGTTCCCTACTCTCAGGGCTGGCACAGCACCTTCAGCTAAATAACAGAAGTGTAACAACAAAGTTGTGAGAATTGGCAAGTATTTCTAGCTTTCACAGAAGCAATAATAAAAGGTTTGAAATCATTAAAATGTTTATTTGCATACTAACCAAATCCTAAATAACAGAAATCCTACCATGAAGTACAGTTGCCATATGTCATTGTGGTTTTCAGAAGGCTTTAGTTCAGAATTTGTGTGTTGATCCTTCAGGTTCTAACAGCAGCTGCCTCAATTTTGGAAGGTGTACATGCCTTCCTTAAGCAGCCTGGGAAGTTTTTCCTCCAACAGTATCTAAATGAACAGAAGTACTTTTGAGTTTTACTTAGCATCAAATAGGGGGAAATTTAGGTCCAAGTTAAAAACGTGAATCTGAAAGGATGCATAAATAATGGTGTGTGGAACATTTTCCATGTGATACTGAAAATATTAGTGGTCTATTTCAATAATGGATTTATTTTGATAGTTAAGACTGCATTACTTGAAGCTAAGTGAAGACAGACCATTAAGTGTGTGGGACAAGCCATCAATGATCAGAGAACTAAGTTCTAATTCTCTGCCTTTCTTATCCTTCTCTCTTTCCACTGTGAAACAGAAAGTCAAATATTAGTGCAGCTAGCTCTTATGCTATAGATGAAAAGGAAAAGTTTAAATGTCCTGTTTCAATGAATTAATTGTCCCTCAAGGTGTGTGGCAATCTTTTGTTTGCTTAAGAACATTACCATAAGGGCACAAAGGCTCACAGCCCCCTACCTGGACTACAGGTCTAATGTTAAAGCTGAGACATGGATCAAATTCTTTCTAGGAGCAGTTGATTATTACCTGGTTAGCTATAAATCTAAATACTTGCTTTTATCTCCTTTCTCTAGACATTTTAAAACAGATCTGGTTTAAATATTTACTCATGAAAAAATGAGTTTGTGAATTGCTAGAGGCAAAGTTGAAAGGATTCTATAATGAATAGTAAAGAGAGTATTAGGGGCCAGAAGAATTGCTATCACCTTTGTGCAAACTTTAAAGGGGGACACAATGACTTATGTGTGTTTTTTAAATGTCAGAAAATTAAATACACAATGATATATTTTAATTTGCTTAGTTCAGGTAAACAAACTGTAAATACCAATCTTATGTATAAGGTCAGCATCTAAACATTAGACATGAAAGCATGTTTTTAAATTTGTGATTTATGCTCACTTTTTAGGCTGAAGACATTTTTCTCACCTAAAGACTTTTTTTTTTTTTTTCTCATCTGAATGACAGAATATGAATTATTAGAACTGGGAATTAGAATGGAATTAGAATTTATCAAATACGTAAATTTTGAAATAGAAGGTAATATAGACTGTCCAAAAGTGGTGAAACAGTAATGTTGATATGGTTAAATAATTCTTTTGTCTGAGTACCAATTTGGATTTGCAGAATTTACTCTCCTGTCTGCTCAGGTCACTGTTGTGCTTTCCCCATGGTTATGCTTAAACTGTTACTGAAACTGCTCGGTAAGCAAGATGATGAATCTGTCTGAGATAGAAAAAGAATTAAAATAACGCCCTTCTTAAGGTTATTTTTAAATCTAATATGCTCATTGAGCTCAGAACACTTGTGGTGGCCCAAGTTAAGGAGAGATGTGGGAATGATTCAGGTAATGAGCACTTTTCCTGAAGATAACATTACTTTCTTTAAAAAACCCCATTGTTTTCAGCTAGTCTGTTTTAGCAAATGAAAAGAACCACCCTTAGAAACCATATTTACCTTCTTTCAGCCATAAGAAAATGGCAGATTAAAATTGAAGCAGGAGAATTATTATGTCAGCTATTCTTACAAGCTGTTCCTTTTGTATTGTTCAACTCAAAATGCTGAAAAGCTGCATAGTCACAAGAATCCTTTAGTTTCTGAACAGGCTTCCTACTAAGCAGAGGAGCCTGTGACATGGAATTTTTTGAGATGTATTACAAAAATAGTTCCTAGAACTTGCATATCAATCTAAAATCAATGGTGTTCCCTTTTTATGTGCAATTTCAGTGTAGAGTTTGGCTGTACAAACAGTTAATTTGGAATAAACTGAGAGAGTCATGGAAATGAGAAAATTAGCGCCTAGGCACAAGAGAGTATTTTACAGCCAAAGGGCCACCAAAAGAGCAGGCTTGTCCTTTTCTTTTTTCCTCTACTAACCACACTGTTACATTTATAAAAACACTAGGTTTTTGCTCCATGAAAAATTTCACAGGTTGTCCAGCCAAATTCCTTCCTTCTCCAGGACTATTTCTGCTTCTCTTCATGGCATAGATCAAGGGGCATGGGAAGCTGGGGGAGACAGGATGGGGGAGGGATGCCATTCCATGTGGAGCTTGGGAAACTGGCCTCTACATGTTCCAGGAAATAAACACATTCTTTGCTTCAATGAAGCAGAAATGTTTTGTTGAGTAAGTCACAGCAGTAGATGTATCTGGTAGACATTGTAACATCACGTGCATTTGAAATAAACTGGTACTCAGGTCTAAAACTCCTACTTTTTTTTTTTTTTTTTTTTTGCCATGAGCCATATTGATTTCAATTGTGAAGAATGTCTCAAACTAGAAAATAAACAATTTTTTACTAAGATAAGGAATAAAAGTAGGGACTATGGCTTGTTGAGACAAAATACATTAAGAAGATCATTAAATGTGAAAACACCATATTTTCATGAGGTATCCATATCTTACCTGCTTTAAATTTTGTTCCTTTAAGGAACTCCTATGACATTTTGACTGCCTTAACTAGGATTGACCACAAAGCTCCCTTAACAGTTTTCTTATGTAGATTTTTTTATTAGTTACTTTCTGTAGATTTACAGTATTGTTTTTTCTGGGAACTAAATCTAAGTGTCCTGGAGCTGAGTGTCACTCTTCAAATCTCCAAGGTATGTTGTTTTACTAATGTGAAATACTATTTAAGGAATAAAATCTGGTGTTATTTCCTTCTTCCTGGTGTTAAAAGCAGATGGTGTAGGAAAAGTAAGATTTCTTATAAATCTACTTCCTTACATTAACAAGATTAGGATCTGTGACTTAGTAAACTTTCATGTGAGTGTAATGGGTATTGGGGGTATGCAAGGACTAAACATCAGAACAAAGCTGATAAAAAGCTAGAAATTGCAGTCTGCAGGGTTATAACTTACATTGTTTTGTACGGGGGGAGCTGGAACTTTCTGACTACATGTGTGTTCTGAAAAATAGTTTCAATAGTGGTAAAACAGAAAAAAATCCCACTGTCTCAGCTTTGCTGAAGCTTTTTATATTGTTTTGTTAAACATAAATACAGCTTTTTAACTTGAGAGTAATTTTTGGATGACATTCAATTCCGCATTACTTCCACTGTTTATATAGAGGAATTTTAATTTATTTGTGTCACTTTCTTCTTTCTGTTTACAGAATTTTGTGATTTTAAAGCTGTCAGACTCCAGATAATGTTTTTCCATCAATTAAGTTTTTCTGTATTTTATTTGGTTGCTTTGTACAGTAAACTTTGTATTACCAATGCCAAGTGGCCTTTGAAGGAAGGCTGCTGATGTACACATGAGGCAACTGGCATCTGAAAGTACATAGCAAGTGAAATTATTCTTAATTATTTGGTTCTGTTCCAACATATATCTCCTTTTTATTTCAGTATTTGTTCTGATTTGAGGTTACCTAACAGCATCTCTCATAGTCCTCTTTGCTTTTCAACACTGTCCTCAGTGTTTTCAACACTGTGATAGAAAGCAGCTGCAATATTGTATAAACCTTTCACAGCATTCATAAGCAGTGACAGCTAATTTAAGTGCAGATAATAGCATCATTAGCTTATAAATACCAATACTCTTTTATTACAGAGACATTACCTTCCCATTATTTCAAAACTGAAATGTAGACTTTTGTAAAAATGTAGTAAGTCAGTCTGATATTTTCCATATGTGACCTGATGGTAGAGTAACTTATCTTCAGGAAGTCTGAAACAAATTCCAAAATGAGTTTCAGAGAAACGAGAATTGCTATTCATGTCTTAAAAACTTTTATTATAGTTTTAGTTCTTTAAAAATAGTATTAACCTAGGAAACCTAAATGCTTTCATGTCACTGTCCTTGATAATGGAGATGGTTCTGACCCATTGGAGTTGATGTATGACTTAGAGTCAAACAGCTCCTTTTTTTTACTGTTCTGAATTTACTTTATATGTTGGGCTCCTCTTCTAAAAAAAGTTGCAAAAAAGACAGGGCAGATTTTTTCTTTATTTTAGTAGCAGATGTATTACAACTAAAAAGAGTTTAAATAGTTCTGAAGCACTACTTAATGGAGAGGAAAATCAAATACAAACTGCAAATACATTGCAGTTTAATCATGTTCTAAAACTTCCCCTACTTACTTTCGTCAACTTTCCTTGAATGTATCTCTCCTTTTTATACCTATATGTATGGAAGTACTTCATTATGTAGCTTGTTACCACTACATATGCATTATGGTTAGTAGAAAAACAATCAAAAGTGTTTCCCTCATTTCTATCCACTATCCTGTCTACTTCTCTTCGAAAAAAAAAAAATAAAAAACAAACATAAAGAAACCAGAAAAACACCATAAAATTTCCACTGAAGAAATTTTAGCTTATGAATTGAAATGACATTGCAAGAAGGTGCAACTCCCAAACCCAATAGCATTCCTGTTCAGATGCTTTACCAGGGAATCAAGATTTGGAAGCTGAAGCTCTCAGGGCATCCAATGGATTTAGACTGTTGAATTCCTGCCCACTTTGTTGCACTGTCCTTAAATGTTTTCTACTATTCAGTTTATTTTTTACAGTGGAAAATTTGCTTTTCAGAAAGATTTCTAATCACATCTGTTATAGCTTAATTCTGCAAAGCTGTAGGTGTGAGGACTCTTCCAATGAATTGATTCTCTTACTAGTAACCTCTGTAGAATAGAAGTACTCAGTATAGCATGTCAACTCTAATATGAAAGTCTGCAGTAACCTCAAGTAATGAGTGTTTGAAATTTCTTGATTTTCTTTGAAGCTCTTACAGTGACAATAAGCTGGGTCCTTATTTTGTGCCTGCTAGCTAAAGTCTAACCTAGGTTTCTTTGCAATTTGACTTCGCTAAGTGTGTTTCAAGCAGCCCAGTTCAAGCTACAAACTGAAAGAACCAGGGTAGTAGGGAATGCTTTAGGGGTATCTTAGTATAGGTAACATTAGCCCTGTCAAATACCTAGAGGTAGGTGAGGTGTAAATATTCAAATAGACCCAGGATTCTGACTCTAAAATTGCATCACCAGCTGTCCTGCTTGACAACTAATTTGCTGTGTAAGCAGTTAAAAGCCCAAGGGGCCTCCATTTCATTTGATCTCCAGGAATATTCCACTAATTCTGGGTCCAGGTGGCTTGTACACATTGCGGCTTTAGTTTAAGCCGAAGTGTTTGTGATTCACCTGCTTTGCCCTGACTGCCCTGGAAGGAAGTACATATGCATGCTGGGCAGGATGATCCAAACAGCTGTATAACTGGACAATATACACAGTTGATCTAAGAGGTAATGGAATTGGAATTTAAGGAAGTACCTCCAAATTTCTCTGTACCCTTCAGTGGTCATCCAAAGATTTTGCAGCACTGAGTAGTTACGTGTGCAGCTGGCACTGAAGCCATCAGGATCTATGAGTTAACTGCTCAGTTGCTCATCTCTGAACAGTCTGGTGCCTTTTGATGCCAAACTCAGCAGAGAAGGTTGGGTAAATGTCTGGGAGTCCTTATGCTCGTGTCTTCTTTGAGTCCAGAACTCTTCCCTTACTGTATGTGCTAACTGTGTGTTGGCTCCCCAGCATTACTCTGATTCTGACACCAGAAGTATGTTCCTGTCACAGGTGGGTTCTCAGCACTGTGGATGCAGCCCAGGTGATGCTGTGCTTGGCATTGCAGGTCCTGGGCCTCTTTGTGATCCTGGTTTCATGACTTCTCAAATTAGCAAGTTGCAATACAGCTCAATGACTCTAAGATCGCTTGTTGAGATAATTACACCGTTTGTAATTTTCACATTCTGACTGCAACCCAGTCATAGTTAAATAAGAGTCTAAATTACTACTCACAGCTTTTCAAAATGGGGGAAAAGCTTTTCTGCTGTTTCCTTTTTGGATATCCTGATGAAAATATACCAGTGAGACTGTTCTTTTCTTAAATAGAAATTGTTCAAATATTAAAGAATTTGAGTTGTGTTTTTGATGTAAAGTTCAGGCTATTAGTGAATTTCCATTTAAATTATTGTCTGACTAACCAACTCTATTCCCTACTTCCTGCTTTGTGTGTAAGGAACAGGTGACTGGGTCAGACTTTCTATTTCAATTATTCTGCTCTTTAATCTCAAATAATGGGCAGTCCTCTGTTCTGGTTGTCACTACCTTTATATTATTAAATGCATTGAGACTGACCAGCAAATCATAAATTGTATATCAATTGTATATCAAAATGATAACATCCAATGGAAACTTAAAAAGCTGTAAAGGCTCTACAAAGGTTTAATGCATTGCCTTATGCACCATGATGAGTAATCCTCTAGATCAGGGAATGAATCTAAACAAAAGAATCACTAGAAGACATTCTGCTGTGTTAATTGGTGTGGGTTTAGCCCCTTTTAATTCAGAAATGTATTGTTTTCTTGTCTTTCCTTCATTATAATTGTATTTACACTTTTGAAATGCAAAAAATATTTTCTGTTTAAGAAATCAAAATATCCTTGATATACAAGTAAATATTTCTGTGGAGTATGCAAGACCAGCATTCAGTGACAGACTTTTCAGTAGAAGTACAAAGCCAAACAAAATTTGGGGTTTAATGCATGTGTTGGTAGTATTTCTTTCTGGAGGCTTTAGAGAATTTGCTTTGAATCCCCCTTTTCTGTGTGTCATTTTCCAAGCAAATTGTTAAACCTTTCCTTTAACTATGTGGTAGTTATAATATGTGATTTTTCTTTTGACAAAACATGTTTGTTAGATTGACTTCACACAGGTTTCCATAATTAGGGCTTTGTGAGATGGATTGTGACACATTCTTCTGGATCAAAATATACCTAAAAAGTTCCATGCTGAAGAGTTTTTTATATGTGAAGGAACAATGTAGCTCTTGCAACAGAGGAAAAACACCAAACTGGAAAAGCCTAGTTCTCTCCTCGTCCTCTCCTGCTTTTACTTTGTGCAAGCTCCTGATGTAACACAAGTGGGATGCAGCCATAAGGTTTTCTCCTCCAGAATTGGATGAGCTTGTGCCCCATACGTGTGCTGATTGTCTCTCACAAACATTGCTGCAGTTATAAAAGGCTTTCTTGCTCACAGCCAAACATCTCCTGTCATTCTACATCGCTCTCTTTTAAGTTCTGGGTTAAGAACTGAGTAGGCTTTGTTGTTTGAACACCTAACAGAGAACTTGGTGGTTATTGTTGAGAACATGGATCATTTGAGAAATGGATCATTTCTTCAATGCCTGCATCACACTAATCTCTGGATCTGTACGAGACTTTTCCTGCCTGCCAGTTTTGTATTCTTTGGGGGAAACTGCTTTTTCCTTCCTTGCCAGGGAAGGCTATATTTCTGAGAACAGGGAATTTGCCTTCCATTGCTTTTAACTATTATGTGTTTAAGCATGGTGAATGTTGCCAGTGGCACAGAGGTGTGACAGTTGTCATTTTTAGCTGCTAAAAATAATTTCAGAATTGTAAATTTGAGTGTTAATGTAAACTTTTTAAGATACATGATAAGAATAGAATTGTGGGATTTTTCAGTTTGCTTTCCTAGGTAAACACAGCATATCCATACTGTTGTCATTTATCCCTTTTTAGTCCTTTTGACCATGATGACTAATTTCTGTTTGTGCTGACAGAGCAACAGAGATCTCAGACAAAGAATTCTCAGATTTTACAAAAACAAGTGAATGAGTAGTGAAGAGAGAGCCACATGTGTTCACTTACTGAGATGAGTAGGTTGTGGCATAAGCTCCTACCACATTTGTTGACGGCAAAAAATGTACAGAAAAGAAAATTATGGAAAACAAATTATAATTTCTGAACCTCTAGAAACTGTTCATTTATTATGATTGGGGGAAATAGAAAAAAATTGAACACTAAAGTTTGAAACTTTAAGAAAATCATCCTCTCTAACATCTAGATTAGTATTAGCAGTCCCTACTTAGTAAGGTGTAAGCAATATAAATACTAAATTATTTCAGAGTGAGCAGATATAATGTAAATGGCTCTATAGTACAGATGGAAATCATAGAATAAATTAGAAATAGAAATGTCTTTTTTTAATACTACTTGTTCATAGTCTTTGGAAATGTAATATATAAAATATATATGGTCATAATGCAGCAAAACTTAAAGTAGGTGAAGTTGATGTGATGTTTGATCAAGCTGACTTGCATAGAGAGGCCTTGGTTGTCTAGTTTCAGTATGAGAATTGCACTAATTATATGTAATCCATTTTTATTTACCAAAGCCTATATTAATGTATTTTGGAGTGAACACAGTATTCCACAATGTTCTTTGAAAATGCATTCCTTGTTTCTTGCTAGAGTATGATGAAAAATATATATCTGAAAATGAAAGTAGAAAGGTCAGCATGTAATTTTTAAAATAAATTGAATCAAATTTCGTTTATTTCATGAATTCACATCAGAAGCTCATGCAGCTGATAATAGGAGTTCACATAAGCAGTACCCATCCAGTGTTGAGAAGGTTGTATCTGATCAGCTCATGACAACATATAGGGCATATTTTGTATCTTTGTTCTAATTCACAGCTGGCAGCTCTATCTGCTAATCCCTGTGAAAACTGCAGCTGGAAATGCAAAACTACTTTTGAACTTGCATATCCTTCCCCAGGGATGTCTAAAGCCTTGGAAATGTGTTTCTTTTATGATTCCTGTTAAATTAGGGAATGAATTGTTGCATTAAGAGTGAAGTCAAGCAATGAGTCCTCAAATACCCATTGTAAGACTCTTTTATATAACAAAAGAAAGCTAAGAATGACCAAAAATATTTAATTTTGCATTTTTCATGTAATAAAAACTCAATGTTGAGTTCATGTCTTTATTTCATTAAAGAAAAAATTTATTATAGAATGATGAAGTAATCCCTATTCATTTCTAGCTTGTTCATCTAAAATACGAACAAGCAGTTTGCAAGCATATTTAGTTTTATTGCTTGACACTGTTAAATACAGTTAGAAGATTAAATTCTCAACTGCAGAGTATGAGAATTTCAGTGTGTTTTTTCAAAGCAGCTTACCATACTTCAGTTTCTAGTAGTAACTTGTGCAACCTTTCATCTTATGAGTCAATCCTATAATTAGTATCCTTCTTTGCCAGAGGCATACTGCATGTTTGTTTTAGGTACAGAATGTCTGCAAGAAATTTAACTTAATCATT
The DNA here is from genome assembly GCA_013401135.1 of Cettia cetti. Taxonomy (NCBI): domain Eukaryota; kingdom Metazoa; phylum Chordata; class Aves; order Passeriformes; family Sylviidae; genus Cettia; species Cettia cetti. The sequence goes on from VZUI01022943.1 coordinate 39,500, forward strand.
ACTTTTTAATGTAAGAGCTGGTTAGCTCAATTACACTAGATTAAAGTGAACTTGAAATTCCTGAGTAACAAAGAAGGGGCTAATCTGTGACCTGTAGTGAATAAGTCCTATTTCCTATGGTTTTTTCCTTATGTGCACTTACTAATGTGGGTAGCCCTTCAGCCCAGGCTTGCAGTGGCTATAAGCAATTATCTATTTTCTGTATGGAGTGGATTTGCAAGGTTCTTATTTAACTTGGCCATTAGGTTATTCAAAATTATTCCAGGATTGCATGCATTGCAGTAAAGCTGCAAAATGTTTCTTTTCAGTAAAATTTTGCTTTATTGTTTTTAGGGGAAATCTGAAAAAATAAGTAGTAGTTACAGCTTTTCAGTATTTTTTATACAATTTTTAATTACAGAAGCATTAGATTGTTTTAAATATATTAATTTAATAACATACTTTTAAGCTGTATTCAAACTGAAAATACTGGTTCAAATTTATCTCTCATAATCACACAGGGAATGGTTGCATTAGCACCATTTCAGAAGCACTGAGTTTTGGTACCTCTGGTATAAATCCATGCTGACTGCTGTGACTTTGGGTACAGAGTTCAAGCTGTAACTGGCATGTGAATATAAAATACTGCCAAACAAGTGCACAGTGATGTGTTGGGGTTTTTAGTCTACTTGGTGGTAGGTACTATTTGACTCGATGGTCTTAAAGGTCTTTTTTGACTTTTTTGACTTCTAAGGATCCTATGATTCTAAGTTGCTTAGCTACAAAATTGTCTGGCTGTGTTCCACTTAAATTTCTTGTTTTTAAGAAAATACAGTAGAAAACATGGAATCCATCTAGGTTCAAACTTTCCACACTGCCAACTCTCTATTAAGAAAATCATTGTCAAGCAAAAGAACCCTGAAATACCTCATCAGAGGGCTGGAACGTATTGGAAGCAGGATAAAATGCAATAGCCTTATAACAAGAGTTGTGTGCTGAGGACCTTGGCAGTAATGATGCATTATAAACCAACACCTCACAAGCTGGGAGCAGTCTTATAGAATAGGGGCCTAATGTTCCTACTGATCACTTGTATCCTTCAAATTTTCCTCTACTTTGCTCACCTTTAATTTTTTGGGTGATAGACCTCACACAGTCTCTCACTGGTTCACTTGTGCTAAAGCAGTGTACTGCTAAACTCCTCTTTTACAAAGATCACAGAATAATCTGACATGTTATTTTGGGCAGTGACATGTGCCTTTGAGGTATAGTCTGTGACTGTTTCCTAAAAACATGAGCTCTTTGTTAGAGCTTTTTTAACTAAAGGGTTGTGTCCACCAGTTTTAGTAAAGTTTCATTTCAGACCAATGGTATGATTCTATGTGCATATTACTGAGTGTGATTTATAGTTACCCTGTGTGCATGTGGAAATTTAAGATAGAATTAATGCACCCTAATTTGGGCATCTAAAAGTTAATGCTTATCCCTGAAGTTGTTAGCCCAAACTCCCTGTCAGGGGTGAGAATTAGCTACCTCAGGAGTTCAGGCAAGCCAGATAAGGTAAGCTTCAGTGACTAACACTAAGCAGTCTTTCAAGCCTTTTCAGAATCATTACTGGTCAGGAGATTCTGTTCCTGGCTTTGTTTTAGAAAGAGATCCTGAGGTGACTAGCTCTGGTTTTGTCTTCAGACTTCTATAGTTATGAATTTCACCTAGATGCCAATATCAGGTTAGATGAAAACTTAAATTCAACATTGAATGATTGTGTCTGACTCCCTAAAACCTGATCTTACTCTTTTTTCTTTTTAATTAATTTTAAGGAGGAAAATTGCTTTTAGAGTGTAGATTTTTTCCCCACTCCTGCTATATAAATAAAAACACAAAAAAACTTAGAAAAATATTTTTCTTTTTGACAAAATGTCTCTTACAAACCAAAGCCTATATTCTAAGAGAACTTACTAAAGTTAGAATATGCCAGAATTGAGGCCTGCAACCATAATGAGATTCCCTCATGCATAGTTACTCTAATACAGGTTGTATTGGCATTATTGCATATTATTTCCCACTGGGCCTTTGTTCATTTAAAGCACAGGATAGGCAAAACCTATAATTCTGTAAGTCTCACTTTTTATTTGCTACACACTATTTTGTATTCCGTGCAGAATGTGAGGTATTAAATACTGCTGGACTTTTCTGGGGTTCTGCCACTGTAAAGAAGTTGTTACAGATTTTGCAGTTGTGGCTGACTTTTATCTTTTCAATGGAAGTGGTGTAAAACATTTAACATCTGTTAACAAACTGAAACAGAGGAAGTCAAAGGCCCTCAAAGCCCTTCATTGTTTCTTGACAAAACCAGAGTAGTATGTCACCTTCTTGTCTGTGAATATGTATAATGGCTACATCTGTGAGCCGAAGTTCACTCTATATTCAGTGGAGAGATCAAGGGTGATGTTTGAAATGAATCAGACCCTAATTGCACCCTAAAAGAGCCTTTCTCCTACCCAGCCCTCCCCATCCCCTATAGAGAAATTTCAGATGATTCCCTCTAAAGCAGATCTTCGCTTTGGTGAGATGAATCTCACTTGCAGAGCTTGACTTTTCAAGGATAACCTTTTAAAATATCTTCTGTATTCTGTGGCCAACTCCTACTGACTTCCGTTAAAGAGGGGAGATGTTGTTTCAAATTAAGTAATGTAATAAAGCAAGGATCTTGTATATAGCAGCCTTTTGTTCTGTATAACTTGACTTTATCCCCACACCTTTAAGTGGTGAGTTAATAACTGCTTTTCATAAGTTGTTGTTATTTCTGATGTCAAAACTACAGCTTCTTCATTTGTAATACAGTTTGCATGTGCATACTCACTGATCACTGTAGGTAACTTCTTTGCAGTAAATCACAACATTTATGGTATCTGCAGTAATACAACAAGCTAGGGATGCATGGCCAACTTCTAAAGGTGTTAGCCTCTATGTTACAGATTTTTGAAAATTTTTATTTAATTCCATGTATTTCATATTACTTACCCCAAAATGTGTTTTTAAAAGATCCTGAGATTGCAAAGTTAAAAACTTAAAAAATGCTAGTAGTGTTGGTTATGCAACTCTTAACCTTAAGTCAGAATTGCAATTCAGCTCAGTGGAGTGTATTATGAAACTGTCTTAATTAGATAAACATACTTTTTGTTTTCCCTAGTGCAGACTTATTTCTCTCCCCAACGTGTGCTTTGTGTGGAGAATTTAAGATAGCTTACTAATATTGAAATATAATTTAAACAGGAAAAATATAAGTGCTGAGCAAGCCCAAGTCTAGTTTATTTAATTTTTTTCCAGTCTGCATAACACGTGACTGTCAGCTGTGCAAAAAGGGGCCCTTACTTCTTCTGCCAAAGCTTTACAACCAGGCAAATTCAGCTGGAGAGAAGAAATAAGCTTTAATCTAGCTCAGCTTCTAGACTAGTGGCTAGAACAATCTCCATGAAGGTGGTAGAAGTCTTCATTTCATACTTCTTGGCAAAGAGCTCGTAAGCTTTCTCGGAAGGCAGAGACCCCATCATTGCCTCCTCTTTCAAGAGTAGCATCTGAAAGGCATTATAAGCCATGCTTGTGATTTGTCTCTTAAATTTAAAACAAGATCATAGATTTTTGTTCCCCATAGAGTTTTAAGGGAAGTGGAAGCTCCTCTCTGCTTCTGAGTCATTTATGGGGAGAGCAAAGTATGTTATGCTTCTCCAGGTTTCTGTATCTATAGGCTGAGCATGGTGACATCAGGAACTGTCTTACTCATATGACAGATGTTTCAGATTCTCTTCCATATTTAACCTTTTCTTCACACTGTATAGGAAGTATGTGACCAAATACATGCTTCTCACTTCCCAGATAGATTTGGATTTTAAAATTACAGATTTCACAGCTTAATTTTTGCATACTTAAACCTTGTCCCTTTGTCACTTTTCAAATTAGATACCAAAATACTATGGCATCAATATTTTATGTGATTTTTAGATTACTCTGAATTATCTGCAATCTGAAAGATGTGGGTCTTCTGCTTCTTTTATTTCTCGTATATTCTCTCAATGTGGAAATAACCTTTTTAAAATGTAATAAATTGTCCAATGATGAACACACATGCACACACATGTATTTCCAGATATCTTTGAGAACTGACTTTTTATTAGTCATATCTAATAACTAGGCTCTTTCTGCATGGGATTTCTAATACTTGGAAAAATTTCCTTAGCATTTATATTTTCATATTTGGTAACAAAAAATATTAGCACATTAAGAGAATTTGAAGAGTGAAGATGTTTCTAACTATCGGGATTTCATTTTCCTTTCCTAGTTATTTCAGATTTTAGTTTTAGGCCAGGAGACAACAAGTGAAAAGTGCTTAAATTTCATTGAATTTTCTGGTAGCTGCTGGAACATCTAGCTGAGCTAGATAAGTTATTTGGCCAATTCAAGAAGTTGCTTTTTGAACGAAATAAGGAAATTATTCCTGCACCTAGTTTGATATTCAAATAGAGTGGTTTTTCTTAATGTCTCTTATTGGTATATTTGTTTTTGAATATACAATCACTATTTTCTAAAGCTTTAGAAACTTTATGAATGAAATGTATCATTCTGTTATTCTGATGACAGAAGAGCTTGCAAACAGAAGTGAGGTAGCTGAGTACTGTTACCTTTACAATGCATTTTTAAAGCAAGGACAAAAGCCACAGCTTTTGAAAATGTATTGCATGGACTATTAGTGATCTTTATAGAAATTTGTGTCCACAAACTTAGGACACAGGCTTGCAATCATTATGAAATCTTTTGCTTTGCTCCCTGGATGTTACCACAGCTGAACCAGGTTAAGGAGGAAAATATTTGGGATAGAAAGTGAAGTGTTAGAATTTACTTCTTGTTGAATCAGAGAGGGACAAAAACTCTTTTGTGACTGATTTACATTTCATTTCTTGCTTTACTGTGATTTGTACAAATAGATCCATAGATCTATATGGAAGAGCATGTATGTTCCCTGCCTAGGGGCGGGCTTAGCTGCTCCACCAGCCCTCAGTCATGGTCACAGGATAGAGTTTTCCACACTGTCGTATTTCAACCTACTGAAAACCAATCTCTGCACCAATCTCATCACACAGCAGCTCTAAGAGCTTGTTTGAACCTTCTGGAACAAATCTCTAACCCGTATGCATGGGATTCACAATGTTCAGTAACACTTCCTGGTAATGAAAGTGGGTTATGCTCTATTGGCTTGAGAGACAACCTCCAGACATGCTTATTCTTCCATTTCCATGTGTGTCATCGTCATTTAACTAGTGAATGTACAGGTAGATTCTGAAGGTTTCATGGCTCCCTCTCCTCCCTTAGCAAATGGGTGGGGGCAGTAGTTGCCCACATGAGCATGGTTTGCTTTTCAGCAATGCAAACTCCTCCTCTGCTTATGTGAGCAGTGTCTTGTGTGAGTGCTTTGGGACTGAGAGCAATGGAGTGTGTACAGAGACTGAATAGAGCAGAAACTGTCATAAACAGACCAAATGGACTCAAATTTGTCACAAGGGCATTTTTGTTCTCTTAACTGGGTAGTCCTAAGGATTAAATGGGACCGCACATACAGAATACAAAGTACAAAATTACAAAAAATACTTCCTGCTTTCATTTTCTGTTGAAAAGATGAAACAGCTTTCATAGCCTGTGTAGGGTGGATGCATTCTGTAGTTGGATTTGAGCAAGGGAATAGCCTAAAACAGCGTGCTGTATTTCACAGAACATGTCTGGCAATTAATGTGGTTAAAAGTACAAGTTAGAGGTGATGTAAGAAAATAGATTTTCTACTGTATCTAGCAATCTCATGTTCTGACAGAAGCTTTATAGGACATTGCTTTAACACATGAAAACACCTAAAAAAGGAGATACATTTTCAAAAAAATAGGTGTTGCCCAGCCTTAACTGTCAGAGATGTAAAGTTGGCTTCTAGAAGCAAAAGTCAGAAAGGTAATTGTTGGCAATACCACGGCCATTAACTGCAACATAGACTCAGTGCCATGAGATCACTCTGGGTGTTTTCAGTTCATGGAGGAGAGATCTGTCTTTTCTTATAAATAAACAGTTATGTTGGAGGGTAGAATGTGTAGTTCAGTGGTGACACAGATTTTATCTCAGTTCCTCTGATTTTTATTTTTTTCTCACTCTCAGGTTTTTTCAGGTTGTTTGAGGGTAGAAGTGAACTGAGCTGGTACTCTCATGGACTTTTATATTCACAGGGCTAGACAGCTCTGGAAGTTGAAAGTTTTGTGTATGAAACAATGTTACTTTTGTGCCCATATAGTGGCTCAATTTAGATCACCATGGTAATACCAAGATTTCACATCTCTGAATTGCTTAAAGAAAAATGTGTAGCAGAGGTTGGCTGTGCCTTACAGACATTGTGGTATGTATCCAGTACTGTGGAGTTCATATGTATTTTGAATTCACATACACAATGCAATTGTTCTACTATTTTAAACATAAAAGGCTGTCAGCAGCTGGAGTTTGTGAAAATACACAGTGCAAGAGAAATGGTCTTGGAAATGAATAAATCAAATATCAAAGATTTTAATTTATAAGCCTATTTCTCAGGATTTCCAAACAATGGGTAAATGCTTGAATAGTCATTTTCTCCCTTAGGGCTTTTTGGTACATTTATTAAGAAAATAGCAAAAACTGCAAAATAAAACAAACAAAAATAAAAAAAAAAATTGTAGGCCATTAACTAAAGGCATTGCAGTCAGCACTTGGAGCACATTTGAAAAATGTGGTTTTACATGATGAACTTTTGGGTGTAGGCTGTGCACGCAAAAGGCTGTCTTTTTACAGATGCTGGGAGACTCTGTCCCCACTATTTACCACAGTCTCCGACAGTAATGTTTAATAAAGTTTCTTACCTCCTACTTGAAAGATCAGGAGAAGGTAGGCAATCTGCTGCTTTGTAAAGACTCAGAGATGTACTTGGGGAAACTTGCTTTCCATTTGTGTTAATGCTTAGTAGTACATAAAACATGTATTTTATCTATATATACAGATCTTGTACATGTAGTATCTGAATTGTCTATATCACATGTAAGGATATAGAATACATCCTTTTTGCTTATTTGGGGCTAGGTAGACATACTGCCTTCTTACTTTTAAATGAATATAAACATCTTTACTTTTTTTTTCTTTTTCCCCAAAATGAAGGAATTTCAAAGTGAGCCACATTGCCTTACATTGGCTTGCCTTTTCTGTGGATCAAGAGCACACACACAGATAGCCACTGCAGTTCAGCTGACAGGCAGTAACTTGTTAAATTACATAACTTGAGGGTATGTCTGAGCCCTTAATTCTTGTCAAATTAAGGTTGATACCGTTGAGTTGGGCCATTCAATGTAAAGGTAATGGGCAAACAGTTTTTGTAATAGGCAAAAATCCCTTCCCCTGTCAACCAGGAGTACCAGGAGTATTCCAGGAATTAACAACATTTTAACCTTTACATTTTACTTCCAATCCTGATTGTAATAGATGACACTCTGTCCAGTGTTACTGCTTTTTAAGTGCAGTTTGGCTTAGCTTTGTTATTTTGAGTAAGCTCTCTTTAGGTTAGCATTCACTTGACATATTAAGAAAGAAACCCAAACATAATATTTCACTTTTTATTCTCCTCAACTTTACTAGTTTGTGTATGTTTCCTGTATCTGTGGAAGAAACATACAGTGTTCCAAGTTCTCTTTTCATATGGTTGATCTACCACAAAAAGCTTTCTTTTAGGTTTGCTGATTCCAGTACCAACTATAGTTAATCATGGTTCTGGGAAAAAAAATGGAGAAAATAAACATAAAATCAGTGACAAAGGAAGTCTTTTTACATTTTGTCCTGTCTCTTGTTGTTTGGTATAATAGGCTGAAAATTCAGCCATTCTGTTTATTGGCAGAAATTTTAGTGATACAGCTGGGATTCATATGTTCCGTATTAGCTGAGTTATTGCTGTTTAACTGTCTTGGATTATTAGAAACTTTTCTTGCTTTTAAGGACCACACCTTTGCATATACTGCCATTATAATGTAAAATTGGTAATTAAGGGAAGAATGTGTATTTAGGCTTACTGCTCAAAATTATGCAGGAGACAGCTTGATATTTTGGATAATTCTTCTTCAACATCAGCATATTTTCAGAATATGTTAGAACTAAGACTTAAAAAAGGAAATGAGTTTCTTAAATAAAGTATGGATAATATGCACATGCTTTCCAGAATCAGAAAACGGTGTGCACCTCCTCCCTCCTTTTTGAATGTATCCCATCTAGTTCACAAAGTGTTTAATTGCATATTTAAATTTAATCATGTAATCATCTAATAGATGTAAGTACAAGTTTAAATTTAAAATCCAACTCCTTGCTTTACTGAAGTGGGTCCATTAAGTCTGTGAAAAGAAAGAGTTTATGAAAATGCATACATGTCTGAGTAACACTGAAAGCAGAGTTCAGCAATGCCCAACGGGCCACTTCTACAATAGCAATCTACTTCTGTAATGTTGGTCTCTGCAGGGAAGATCACTATCATTATAATTAGAGCTAGACTACAATGGACTGCTCAGAGTAGCTATTCCAAAAAGTTCTTTGAAGATGAAGACGAGTGGTAGGCATTCTCAGAAATAGAAAATTGCTTTCTCAAGTGAAAAAAAAATCAACCAAATAAATCTTAAATTGTTAGATGGTTAAAAAATAAATTTCAATTTTGCCGTCCCTATTTAAAATTAAATCATTGTATTTCCAGTTTGAATATTGCTGATGGGCTTTAGAGAAATAAGTACTTTATATTTTTCTAGAATATGCAATCATATGTGAAAATAGATGTATTTTATGAGCAAATGAAGAGAGACAAAAATATAGAAACTTCATCTCCTGTGCTCTATTTCTTTTTTTGCTGTTCAAAATTGACAATTGTTTTTTCTGCAAATTATGAAGGCCTGATTACTAAGAACTGCTTTGTGCTCTTAGGTACATTAATACAAATACGTGTAGTGTATATTTGAAAAATATTTGAAGATGTTCTGATCAGTTTTTTTATTGTCTGTTTTTTTAAATACTTGTCCAGTCTGTCTTTAACCTTCTAAAGACTAGATCAGGCAGTTGACTAAAATTGAAAACCTGATACCAAAGCACAGTCTGATCTTCACACCAAAGCCAGCACACATTGCTATACAGAGAGGCTTTTAGACAGATTTACTGCTTCTCACAGTTATCCTGGAGCATCATGCAGAAATTTCTTCAGTCTGCTAAAACTATAAACTTAAAACTACAGCTGCAAGAATCCTGGAAACTGAGTGAAAAGTTTTCTCTGTGGAAGATTGAGGTGCTCCTGCCAAGAGCATTCAAGTTATGACAAAATGATTATGACACCAATTGCATTTTCTTTAAAATTAACATTGAAGAGTTGGAAATAGAACATAGCCATAGAACTTAGCTCCATAAGTAATAGGAATTATAGAAGAACATGGGAAGGGCAGGTAATAACTATGTAAGAGAAAATATGGCTGTGCCAGTGGTCCGTCATGAAGTGTATCCTGATGTTCAGAGGGTGCCTCCTGTGTTTTAGTTTGTGTCCATCACCTCTGGTCTGAGAAAAGAGCCTAGCTCTATCCTCTCTGCACACTCCTTCCAAGGATTTATACAAATTGTTGAGGTTCCCCTGAGACTTCTTGAGCTTGAGCAATCCCAGCTCTCTCAAACTTTGATCATAGGAGAGAAAATCTCCAGTTCCTCAGTCATTTTTGTGGCTCTCTATTGTACTTTCTCCAGTTGCTCCACTCTGTGCAATCTGGCCAGTTGAAAGCATATAAAAAAGATGTGCTATAAATTTCGTCTTCAGATTTTGATGTGACAGTGGAACATAACAGTACAAATTGAAAGTAAATGGAAATATTTAAGTAGATGTAAATGAAGCAACACTTGTTTCTCTTCATGTTGAAATCAGGAAATAAGCAATTAAACTTTCTTCTGTATAATGGCCTTGATCTGATCTCTCTACCTTTTTATATTACCCTATTTACTAGCAACTACATGATACTATAAACTGCAGAATTTTTTATTTAATACATTTGGTGCGTTATTTCTTTAATTTTCTGGATTCTTTATTACATAGAATATAGTGTTTTATTTGGCATTAAGTGGTCTAAAGTCTTAGAATTAAGTCGATTTTTCAAAATGCCTAGGTTTTGTCAATCCCTATAGGCATTATGACAAAGCAATATAGTACCACAAACCCTTTGGTGCCCGTGTGTGATGTGTGTAGAGGAAATACCATAACTGTTGCAGAAAATTATTCCTGAGTAATACAATTCCACTGATTGAACTAATCTAGGAAGTTCTCTCCTGCCATTATGAAATTGCAGTAACAATATTGAACAATTGTATTTATGTACAATTTGATTAGAGGTTTTAATATACTCTGCCAGACATTTATCTCACAATTTAAACTTATGACTACATGACCATTTCTTAGGATATTATAATCTTTAGGTTTTAACCCAATATCTTCTGGGGTAAATAGGCACAGTAACTTATTTTTGTAAACTGGTAAAATAGGGTTTGTGGTTTCTTAAAATTTTGCTGTCATAGAAGTACTCTGTGTTTTATTCTTTTTCTCATTGAATTTAGGAGGACTTGAACCTAGATTGAAATAGGTGGGCTGTCAAAATTCATAGGTTGTTTAAAAAACATTTAATTTTTTAAATGCATAATTTAAGACTATTTCAACTGTTCTAGTTAAAGTTTTGATACTTTAAAAATATTTTTCACTTTCCACCTATAGGTGAAAACATTTGTAGCTGGAAACATTGCTTAAGTCTTCACTAATTTGGGTGTAAAGTCAATCTGTTGGATATTGACTAGAGTTATTGTTTAGTATTTAAAAAAAAAAACTGAAGAAAAAGAGTTGGCAGAGTTGAAATCTTGGGTTTGATCTTGGAAATGACCATGGTGTCGTGATGTATGCAACAAAGCAGGATCGTCATTTTGACATCATTTGAACTTCTGTGGATGTCTCAGGGCCCAGAAAGTTTCCTTATTAAGGGAAGTTAATGTATTTGTGACTCCCTCTGGTGGATCACTCTCTCAACTCTACACTAGGAAATGTTCTCCGTATTAAATTCATGTAACATTAAACATTCAGATGTCTTTGTTTTCATGGAAAGGATCTGATTCCATTCTTATGGACAGTGTGGATGTGTTTGTATGCATCTCTGCTCAATATTGCACATTTTGCAATATATCTTTTCTAAGATTCCTTTTCATACTGAGGGTGCTGATAATCATATCTATCTATATGTGCAAATAATGTTGCACGTATAAATTCTATTTTTTTCTAAAGAACATTCTCTTTTTTTCTGTGCCACAAGCTTCTTCTGTTTCCCATACTTTCATTTATGTGACTATATTCTGGAAATGTCTGCAGTCTGCTGTAATTATTATTTAATTATATTTCAGGTACCACCAAGGTAAATCTTGTGAAGATCCCTTCAACTGCTTCCAGTCCTCGAGACACTGCTCTGGCAGCTGTTATCTGCAGTGCACTTGCAACAGTGCTCTTGGCTCTTCTCATCCTTTGTGTTATCTATTGCAAGAGGCAGTTCATGGAGAAGAAACCAAGCTGTGAGTTTCCAATCATTACTGTTTCTTGGTAATATTTATAGAGTGGTATTAGTTTGGCAATCTCCCTGTAGGTAAAGAAATGAAATGTCCACATAATTTAAGCAAGTTTAGCATTGAGATGGTGAATGTAGCAGAGCTTGGGACTCCATCCAAGTTCACCAGCTCAGTGTGGAAGTTTTAGCTGCTACTGAGAAAATGCTGTGTAAATGCCCAGAAACACTCCAATTGCATCAATTCCATGGTGTACTCTGCTAGATGGTGCACAGATACATGTGGACCATTCATGATCCAAGATGGGACATTACAGAGTTGCAATGTCAATGTGGAAATACCAGTTTGGAAGATCTGTGCATCAAATGCTATTGTGAAACACAGATTAGGTCATCAAGATGATGAATGTGGCCAGTGTAGATGAGAGATTTGTCCTTAAAAGTTTTGGTTTTATGGGCATATTCAGGATGAATTAAATGCCTAAGACAGATTTGTAAATTTCTTTTAAATCCATAACAGCTCTGCAATGTAATTTGTTTAAAATAAATTTTTTTTCTGCCTCTTAATTTAAAATAAGAAAAAGAAAAGTGAAAAGCACTCTACTTCCTATTTATAGTTTTATAAAACTTCTATTAAAATACGTTTATTGTATCTAATGAACACTGAATGCCAAAGAAGAATACTATCTAGGATGAATTGATGTTATTGCTGCTTTCAGCACAAGCACAAATTAAAATGTTTACAGAGGCATTGTAAGAATTGTTCCTAACCTAGAATTTGCATTACACATGAGTTTTGAGAAATTCTGACACAGTGAATTCAGACTTCATTTAGTGAAGTGCAGTAACTTGTTTGCCTTGGCCTACAATTATAGAGATTAAAGGAAGTCTGCTGTTAATACAAAGCTCTTTAAGATAATATAAACAAAATCCCAGTGGCTGAAAGCTGACTCTGGAAAATTTTAGATGGGAATCACTGAGAATCATTAAACACTGCAAAAATGTAACAGTAAATAAGACATACTCTCAAATCATCAAAATGAGAGCAGATGTCTTCCTAGAAGAGGCTGTAGTCGAACCAGCTGTTCTGGGGTTTGTTGCAAAATCTGTGGTTTACGTTATTGGAAGCTGCATGGTCACTGTGAACCTTTCAACTGGAAAATATATGGACATACTTTATAGCATGATAATTACACATTCTGTGAAGATAGAGGGCTCTGAGCAGGAAAAAGGGTAACACTTACTGACATAGATTTTTATTTGCTTTGTTTGAAGGGTCTCTGAGATCACAAGACATTCACTACAATGGCTCTGAATTATCATGTTTTGATAGACCACGGCTAAGTGAATATGACCACAGAACCTGTTGCCAGTGCCAAAGAAGTACATCACAGACATGTGGTATGTTAGGTCTTTGGTGGTATGAAAGGTGACTTTATTTTATCTAGCACTTGAGTTGTGACCATTAAATTGAACTGCAGAGCTAAAACTGTCAAACTACCCTTTGTCCTAGGCTAATTTCTTAATAAGCAGAAAGAATTTTTAAGTAGCCATTTGGGGTTTTTTCCTGTATTCATTTTGGTGACTTCACTTATTAAAAAAAAAAAAAAAAAATTGAAATGTCTATCTCATTTATTTCTGATAAAAATAGCTGCATCTGGCTTTGAGACTTAAATTAATGTGAAGGATTTACCAGAGAGTATCTAAGGACATGGTATGGGTTCTAAAGGACATTAACAACCTGGACAATTCAAATAATTGCCATTTTGTGAAGTCATATTAGAACAGATGCATTATGAAATACATCATTTAACACAAAAGCACTGGCTTAAATATCATTCTGATAGCTTAATTCAGAATGCTTCCACTTATGTGTATTCAACTGAGAAGAAAGTTAATTTAAAATATAGGTTCTCATGACAGGCTTTTATATTACTCCTGGAGGAAAGAATTGGCTTTTATAAATATTTTGATTTTAAAGAAATAAAGATTTTTTTTAAAATGTTTTTGCAGCAAGAAATCTTTTCTCCATCCACATATTATAATGTAACTGGCTAACTAATACTCAAGTTTGAAAAAGAACAGAGACTAAGTTTAAACAGAGCTTTGACAGTTTTAACACTATTCAATTAATTTTCATTCCTTAGGACCAGTTCACTTGATTCCCTCACTGTGCTGTGATGAAACCTGTAGCATGGAGCACAGCAGCCACAGTTGTGCTTTCCACTCACAGACCACGCTCAATGAAAGGTAAATTAGTTTTACAAATGTAAATTTAATATGAAGTATTTTTTAATGCCATCAAATTAATATTTATTCAGAGCTGCTTGAAGTGAAATGAGGAATTTTGATGACCTGTACCCATATCATCCCATGTTGTACAAGAATAGGTTTATGGTGAAAAAATTGTGTTGCTTAGTAAATGCTGACTTGTTCTATGGGTTTCTCTGAAGAAGTGGCTTCTCTCACAAGCAGATAATGTTCCTTTTACTCTGTGGCACCTCAGAGGCTTTGGCCACCCCCTCTTCTGCTAATGGTTAGCAAGTTGCTGCATAAACCCATGAATCTGGGGAGACTGAGTAACAGTTCACAAGTAGCATGAAGATTTTTTTTTTTAAGGAGCTCTTAAGGACTGCAATATTTGAAATATCTGTTATTTCTGATTTTTAGCAGGTTTTAACCTTTATTTTCTCTTTACACTGGGTGTAAGTGCAGTAGTAGAGTAGTTATTTTTACAGCAGGGCCATGAGCTAAATATACAAAATTTATGGTGTCCTTCAGAATTTCCTGGTTACAGATTTTTACACAGGATGTATTTATTTCTTTTAGCAAGAATAATTTTCCATATAAGGTTTAAATTGGTCTTCAGGTTTTTTGTTCTTATGGCCACATGTAACTGAAACTTTAGAGGCAGCTTTTTCCTAAGTATTGTTTGTGCAAGGTGACTTAGCGACCTAAGTACAAATATCTAACTTTTCTATAACAACTTGTTTAAATACCGACAAGCTTGAGTCATCCTTGTGTACCACTGAGGCTGACAAATTGAGAGCTGTGTACTTTTTGAGGAATCTTCTGGTTAAGGCTTTAAAAATAACTGTAATATCCATGCTATGTCGACATCAAAGATCCTGTGGTTCCTTCCAGTAGAAATGGAGCTTGTGCCAATTTCCTTTGCCAGAATAATGTATTTCCTTCAATTGTGGTGCAATGTCCTGACTTTTGGCCTCATCTCTGAAAATGCTTTGTATGTATATCAAAGCTAGTAAAGCATCATGTTTTGGAAATGAGTAAGGCTACTTAAAAACTGTTATAGGCATATTAATGTGAGATGAGTTTTGTCCCACTGCATATCAGACTTGATACAGCCTTTGCATTTTTAAAAATCTGTAGACAGTTTTTGGAAATAAAACATATTGGTAGAACTTCCTGGTTTTTTTAATACTTACTTTGGTGTCTATATAGTGAAAAAAACTACTGGACTTTCAATAGTGCTTGGCACATGTCACTATTATCATGCACTTTAAATACACTTGAGATAGATAATACTGAGTTTCCACTTCTACTTTCTTCCATTTTCCATAAAATAAAAATAACGCTTGCTCTTCTTTAATATTATGTCCTTTCCACATAAAAGAGAATAGAAGAAAAACTTTTCCCATTTTGAAGGCTAGACAGAACAAACTGAAAAATCTAAAGTGAATGCATTTCCAGGTTTAAAGCAAAAACAAAGTTTCAAGAAGCCTTGTTGCCTATTCCATTCTCCCACATTCTTCCCATTTGAAGCCACTTTACTTTTTTTACTTCCATTAGATATTTGTCTATCTACAGTTTGGGGGAGAAAAAAAACCAAACCACCCCCCACCCCCCCCACCCCAGTGTTGAAGATTCTAGACTGTGCCCAACCATCTTCATTGCTGCACTTTTAGCTTGTTACATCTTGTCTTAATACTCCTCTTCATACTTAATCCTCTCCGTGCACTGAGAAAAAATAATTCCTTCTCCTTTGTGACAGTGTTTATATCTGAACACTACTATAGTATTTTTTGTCATATTTCTGACCCAAACAACCCCAACTGTAGTTCATGTTTTGTGGAATCCTGGATTCACTGGCTGAACCAGTGTTCATCAGAGCTTTTTTCATTTCCAGACAGGGAAAAAGATGTATTCCTTCTCAAAAGAATTAGTACAGGATGTCTCTAGAGTATTAATATAAGCCTGTTAAGCCTTCTTTACCTATAATTACAGTAATCAGTAATTAAAATACTGATCTTATTTTCTGGAATGCTTTGTAAACCATATTCCTTTTATCCTTCCACAGAGCTTCTGATTCTGTTGGGGAAATGATTCCTGCTTTCCTTGGATCCCTTTCACACTCTACCTGCGGAGACATTCCAGATGCTTGGCCTCTTATGCAAAACTCAGCTTGTTGTGACACCATTTCTATCTGTGAATCATACTCAGAACTGGCTGGAGGATCTGCAAAATCCTGCAGCCCTGAGACTGAAAATGCAGCCCCTGTTGAACTGGGTAATAACCAGGAACTAAGTGAAGTACTTATTTCAGCTGAGTCTCTTGATGGAAATGTTGCAAAGTCTTTTGAAATCTCCGAACACAGAACATTCATGGAAGTTTCATCACCTCAGAACTCGGTGACTGCTGAAAGCCAGCCAAAGTGTAATGGAACAACAAATGACTCCACAGACTGATAAAGAGGTAAAAAACATAACTACAAAGGAATGAGAATGAGTGCTCCAGGCATGTAGAGCTAGATAAAAATAGAATTGTAAGTTATAGGGTTATGTTTCTCCATAGGTTACACCTAGCTATTGCTGAAATAAATTAAACCTCTACAAGAGTTTGAGCAGTTTCACATTTTTAAATCATTAACTGAATTTTAAAGGCGTAATTATGTGAACTGTGGTGTTGAAATAGCATTAACCAGAGTACAGGGGTAAGTCTGTACACCAGTCAGCTTTTATCAAGGAATTTTTTCATTAAATTTCAAGGGAAAAATTCAGTTTAATAGCCTTATGACCAAACCATTGTGTGAGGCCAGCCTTTGTTTATGAGTGAGAACTGAGGAATTGGCTTTGCTTATTGCAAACAAAGCATGAAAGACATACAAGTGTTCATCTAAAAATATTTACAAAGCCTTTCTGTGGAGTTACTGCAGTAGTAGTGGAAACACAAGAGAATCTGAAATGCCTTATAATGCCATCTACATTCCCATGTCATCAGATAAAACATAAATTAGTCCATAAAATGCAAATTTATCTATAAAAGCTCAGAGAAAATACAAGTCTGAGGTCAAAATGCAAAGAGGTGGTAAACAATTGTCTCAACTGTAACAGTAGAACTGTTGCAAAAAATCACTCTGCTACTGCTTCGTCATTATATCTTTTTGAATATTAGCTGTGTTCCGTATTTTTTAAATGGAATTTTCTACTTTTGGAAGTAATCTGGAGCCTCGAGTCGCTAAAAGGCTCCCAAATTATGACCTGTGTGCTGATGGCAAGTGGTGCTGTTACTCCAGGCTTATGCAGGCTGTGGAAAGATGAAACAGTCTCCTGTGCATGAACACAGAGGCAGGAACACAAGAAGTTGCCACTAATATTAATAATGCGCCAAACTTAATTAAGAAAATTATGCTATCTGTAATTATGAAAATTTTGGGCCATCTGCAGAATTAAAACTGCATCCCTTTGATCCTCTTCCATTTGGTTTGCATTAACACTTTTGTGTTACTCCTAAACATGAAGTAGAAAGTAATTAGTGTTAAACAAAAACCGCACATATTCTGAAAACATATAAGTGCAATAGTTTCTTTGTAAATCCAGCCTTAATTGTTTAGGTGACATTGTCAAGAGGAGAAAAGGGAAGGGAACTGACTGTTAAATCAAGAATTGTTTTGCCATTGACTTCAGTGGAGCTTGTCACCCTGAAAATCTGCCGCTGTCACTGACAGTATCAGCCTTATGCAGGTGGCACATATTTCTCTCAATGTATTACTTACAGTGTCAAGTTTTGTCTGTAACAATGTTGGGCATTCCCTGCCCACGTGTCAGATAGCAGCACTGACAGTTTTATTTTTGTGTGTGCCCAATATTATTTGGTGACAGTCATATTCTGTAGCTGTGTGTAGGGAGGGACAGTGACATGGATACAACTTCGGATCTCAGCATTGCTAGTTCCCAGCAGTTCTTGATGTTTTAAGGGAAGGCATTTCCATGTTAACAAGATTTTAAAAATCAGAAGTTTGTGGGTGTCTTCCCATCAAACCATGCATCAACTTCAGAGGTATGTGATTAATATTATTTAAGAGTTTCTTTAGATCAAAAGAACCACAGAATTTCAAAATACGACTACAAAAATCAGCTTTTATTTCACTATACTTGTTATGGTGTATGAACTGTAAATTTTCTTATTGATTCCTATGTGTATGGAGATGGCTTTTCTAGCATCTCAAAATCCTGTATGCTTTGATAGTTTTCTACTGTTCTCTATTACTATTGAGATTTGTGTGTAATTTTGAATAATCGAGGTCTTCAGGAAGGTTAATTTCTTTCTTTTTCTTTTTTTTTTTTCCTAGAATAGACCCTACATATTCATTTTGTGAAAATTATCCCCATTCAGACTCTACAGTGCATCATTGTGTGCATTTTTGGCAGAGAAATTTCAGTAGAGTTCATGGGATAGGAACAGGACTAGGCTTAGTTGAGATGTATTTTCAGGATGAACACTGGCCAGCTGTACAATTCCAAGACAGTTATTTCATCTCAGTCTATAGCATGTTTTCCCATCTTCTCTTCATCTTTCCTGTCTTTTTGAAATATTTTGAGGCAAGGATGGTCTTTGTAGTGCCTGTGGATGTATTACAGTCTTGCATAGGTCAATGTTTTATTATTATATTTCAAAAGAATTACATAAAATCAGAATATAGCATATTTTTATATATGTACACTCAAGTCTGAGCTTTTTAATGTGGGTTTTAATACAGGTTTAATCTCCAGGTTTAGGTGATTCTTACAGCAAGCATAAGCATGCCTCTACACTTCTAGTGTTTAGTCAAATATAGAAGTACATGCAGGTTTCATATGAATTTATGTAACTACTCTCCTGTCACTTTTTTTTTTTTTTTTAGGGACTGGAGCTATTTCTCTCAGCACTAAAGCTGACTGCTTCCCTTACACTCCCCTGCTGATTCTCATAAAACGTAGTCTGGTCCTCAGTGTTGCATTGTTTCCACACCAGCTGGGAAGAAATGGCATCATTTCACACCTTCTGAGCAGTTGTGTCTGAGCTGGAACAGCTGGGAAGTTGAACTTCAAGGAGCATCCTGTGAGGACCCTGAAAGTGGATTTATGACCTTTTCAATCTCTCCTCAGAGTCTCAAAACATCTAATGGAGTGAGCTTAATAGTCTATGTAAATACAGCAAGAAAAAAAAAATACTTCAGTGTGTTTAGAGGGGTCTCAAATGTGGCTCCAGGTGTCAGAAGGCGTGGGACAACATGGTGCCAGTTACTCTGCCTGCAGATTTGTGCGTGCGTTAGGATTTTTTTTCCTGCTGGTTCTAATTTTGAATAATATTCCTGCTATTGAAGGACGGATTTAAAAATCCATTTCTGTTTATAAAAGGATCACCTATTAATAAACTAAAGCTTTTATTATGTATTACATTATAGTCAAGAAGCTAGTTTTGGGAGTTAGAGAATTAGCATGTTACAATATGTGTGGTTGAAGTCCCCTCCATCCAGTTATTACATTTTTGGGAGGTGGTGTTGTTCTGTTAAGTGTAGCAGGAGATTAGCTTTAAATTAGATTTAGTTTAATGAAGGTCAGACATATAGATAAGGATATTGTGTTTAATTAGTAGTCTCAGTATTGGAATGCATCACTTTTTGTTATAGCATATAATTTTGTATGTTGAAATAATTGTAATCCACTGTCAAATCAAAATGTCAGACTATAGCAGGTGTGCCATGAAAGTATTTATACAGTGAGACTGTTACCAGGTTTTTTTATTAATGCGTTACTTTTAAAGGTCAAGCTCTGTGGTGAACTAATTCCTTTATTTAGGAGTCCGTTTTGTTCAAGACACTCTTTCCACCTCACTGTGTCAATTCAAAAATTTTCCACACAAAATATAAACAGCTGTTGGCTTTATCACAGCCTTTAACATCTTTTTTTTTCAGCCATTTTCATCCCTAAAATAGTTTGGGTTTTTTTTCCTGTGGATAATCCCAGTAGCCTTTATTGATTCATTACACTCAACAGGCTCACACTTGCCTGTGATGAACTCTAGCAATTATTCCTTAAACTACCCAATGTGCCTTGACTAAAGCAAAGCAATCAGCAAAACAAATGCAAATTGGCAATAAATATTACTCATCTTTCCACACATGGTTTGTGTGGCAATGGAAATGTTGAGACAGTATTCAGAATCCATTATGAAGAAAAGACTTTTGCTTTGAAGCACACAGAAGAAGGTTGGACCTGCACAAGGACAGCTAGAATTAGTACAGGCAGCCATGGAAGAGAGATGCTCCAGCTCTTCACCAGTGAGATTATTCATTTGTGCAAGAGCCTTGAATAACTGTTCCCAAATTCAAATCTAAGTCAACAAGTTACCCAAGGGATTTTTTTGCTGTTGTGTGGTTTGGTGTTTTAAGTAGTCAATACCACCTTTTGGTCACTGATGGAATAATAAGCAGTTACACAGTACAATTACTCAGATAAATACTTTCACATATATATTTAAACATGAGTAGTTTTGAATAATTTCTTTGTATGCTTTCAGACATTTAAGAAGTTACAAAACATTTTTTTTCACTACATGTACATGAAGAAATGTGTGCTTCTTTGTATATACTTTGTAAATAGAAAAAAATCCAATGTGCATTTCACTATATGGCAAAATATTTTTAGAACATATGGAGATTTAATTTTTCAGTAATAACAGTTCTTGAAAAAGTGATGTTCAAAAATTTTGCCAGCATCTGCCACAGTATGTTTTCCCATTGGAATTTACACTTTGTATAATTGTTTTTACCCAGCAACCTTAGAGAAAGATACTCTCTTTTTTTTTTTTTTTTTTTTTTTTTTTTTTTTTTTTTTTTTTTTAATGAGTGAAAGCTTGAGAGCAAATTGGGAGGAAAAAATTAAGAGAGTGTTTTTTAAATACATGTGTATATTTTGTATATACTTCTTTTCTTAATTTAACCAAATTGGTCTTTTGTATATTGCCTGTGGCAAGCAATGTTGTACATGCCAATAGAAAACATCCACTATCACTGCATTTAGACTGCCCACGTGTCATGTCTAGGGACTTACAGTGCTGTTTTAAATATTCCTCTAACAAATGTAAATTAGAATCTTGTATAAATTGTTTTGTAATACTTTTTCTACTTGTGAATAAAACATTATGTGAACCAGACTTGATTTGTTGACCTCAAATTAATAATAGCTTTCTGTACCAATTCAGTGATGAATTCTTGTAACTCTTTGAGAATTCCATAGTGGTGCAATTATATGAAGGTTATGGTAGAATTTGGTGCATCTTTGTCTTGAGATGTTTGCAATTTAGCAGTAACATCATTCTTCAAGCAGGAGGACCCTGAAGAAGCAGTAAGTTAACATCAATGCTTAAAATCATAGTGCTTCAAAACTGTTTAAAAATTCTGCTTCTCAAGAAAGTCGGGGGGAAAGCTGGGGGAAAAAAGAGAGATTGTTGTCTTTACAATGTCTTAGAAAAGAGAATCTGGTGCTCCACAGCACTAGGTTGTTTCAGACAAGACAGATAAGCAAACAATGAGAGGAGCTGTATTTTTGAAGCAGGATTGGAGTCATGGCCCCAATTTAAATGATTAAGAAAGGAATGGCACAGTCTGACTGGCAAGAGAAGAAGACTGAGAAAGAAGAGTAATTGGGTAATTGCATAAAATTGGTCCCTATGAAAGCCATAAACAGTGACTGGAAACTGAATCCAGATAGGGATTGCAGATAACATGAAGCCAAGGTGCTTGTGCTGGAGTGTGATAACTGTCTTGATTTTTGGGGGGAAAGTTTGAGGGAGACTCAAAAGCTGCTCTGTCCCTGTCTCTGGTTTAGCTGTGCAAATTTCACATTGGTTCTTCTCAGTGTAATGCTGTTATTTCTACATTCTTCAAAGTACATAATTCAGAGCTTAACTTAGGATCACCTACCCAGAATAGCAAGGACTCCTGATACCCGTGTGTCCGTGTGCTGCCCTCCTGAGCAGTCTTCTACTTGTTTTCTGCTGTGACTGTCACAAGTGGCAGCAGTTCACATGCCCAGCTCACCTAACCATCCATGGAGTTCCCTGGGAGGTCTGCAAGTCTGCACAGCAGAACGTGGCACATTTGGGAGGTCACTTTGTGCCAAGACAGGGATCTCCATGACTCTCAGCACTGCCAGGATTGCGATGGAGTGCCCCTAACAAAATTTTTTTAAAATGTAATCAATAAATGAACAGGAATTGGAAAACAGATATTTACTCTGTCTGGAAACAAAGTACAACTCAGAACACGTGACATACATGACCACAAAATTTGCATAAACATTTGCTCATATCAATTACTATATAAATGTTATTAGAAGGCTGCAATTTTCCATCCAGGCTTTCCAGAAGGTCTACAAAAAAACCCACCAACCCCAAAATCTTTTCCCTGCTCGCATTGCTATTCAGTACAACAGTATTTCCTGCCTTTTCTACAAGGTAGACCAAGCCCTTAGTCCGGGAGTTTGAGATCACATGGCTTTTCCCTTTGTTGTGGTCTCTTTGAGGGCCTTGGTTTGCATTCCTATGAAGTCACTCCAAGCAACAACCTCCATGCATTAAATTAATCCTCTCACTGTCTTTGGTGATGGAGGTTTAGATCGCTACCTGCAGCACATTCCAGCCCAGACACTGCTGCTTTGTTTTGCCCTTTTGAAAAAAGGGGATTGGAGGAGGGTGCAGTGTTTTATCAGGCATGGAGCAAGCTGAGGCTGGGCACTGCAGAGCAGAGCCACACAATGCACACTTTGTGCTGGCAGGGTGCAATTTAATCCATACTCAGTTTTGGCCTGAGAGATGGTAAAACCCATTTGCTCTTCACATAGCAGCACAGGAGCCATTTTGATTAAGTCTGATAAGGTAGCACTTTCAATAGGATAAAAATAGTCATGGGTGGATTTGCTGGAGAGCCTGCTGGTTTCTACAACAGCAGTGAATGATGGGATTAGAGGAAATGTTTTCTAATGGCCTACTGATGGAGCGGGTGGCAGATTGGGGGCACACTGAGCCTTCTACACAGAAGCGCAGCTTCAACAGCAGGGTCAGCCGAGTAGGACGGAGGGAGTTTTCCCATAATTTGATTTTCTAAATCCTTATCACAGTTGGATTATTTTCTTTTTGTTTTTTTTTTTTTGGTTTGCCTTTTTTTTTTTTTTTGTTGATCTCACAAAAGGAGATTTGACTTGTTCAAAAGGTTACAAATGACATTTTTCTAAAGCATTGGTGGAAAAGCAGACAAAAAGAGAAGGCAGCTTTTTAGAAAGTGCTTTCCCTGAGTCTCAGTCTTTGTGGAGCTTTTAATTTCTTTTGCCCAGGTCTCAGTCTCAGTTTATGGATGCACAATTCACATGCTATTTAGTATGCAAAAATTCCCTTAAGTATAGCAGCTAATATATCAAAATCTGGTTGTATCCAACAGTTTAAGGGAGAGCCCTGATTTACCACTTAGAAAAAAAATTAAACCACTGGAATTCCAGGGATCATTTTGAATTGCCCCAGATCTGTATCACACAGTTCATTGGAACATAACTATAAACATATATAAATACAGAATGTGTACCAAATAATAAACTTTTCACCTTGCACATGACCTGAGGCAGGGCATTGTCCAGGTCAGTTAGTAATTTTATTCCTAAGTCCTAAACTTGAGGAAATTACAGAACACTGTGGACCAATTCAGGGAGACCTGTACACCACCCAAGCATTCATTCTGCATGTAGCAGAGATGAACTGAGAACATTAAAAGAAAAATACTAAAAATTTCTTCTTAAAATGCCTTTCAGCCCAGGCATCCAAGTGCCCTAGACATTTCATAAGACAATATGGGAGCCTTAGGGGTTAAATAGTTCCACATCATGGGTGTTCCACAGACCATACTGAAAAAAACAGCAGCAGCAGAGGCTATTTGCTATCAAAATAAGAATGAGAATAGGATATCTAGCTTTAAATGCACAAAAAAAAAAAAAAAAAAAAAAAAGAGCTTAAGGGGCCATTGCATTTCAAAATATATTTTAAAAGCCAAAGTAAAGCACTAGGCTACAGCCACCTTACTTCTCTAACTTCATGTTCACCTAAACACACATAAACTCTGTAGCAGCCCAAAGCAAAATGAGGCAGATCTGGAATGAGCTGAGTAACAGCACTTACCATGCCAGTTTTGTCCATACCTTGCAAATGTGCTTTCCTGCATATTGATGTTGATTCCAGCAACATCAGGTAGCTGAGTTTAACCTGAAGAAGTTCAGCAGCAAGTATCAGCTTGGTCATTTGTTTGGCCATTTGTTGTCTCTCTGTTGCAAGAGAAAAAAGAAAGTTTTTGACCAATCTGGTGCTGGTTTAT
This sequence comes from Cettia cetti, assembly GCA_013401135.1. NCBI lineage: Eukaryota > Metazoa > Chordata > Aves > Passeriformes > Sylviidae > Cettia > Cettia cetti. The sequence goes on from VZUI01022943.1 coordinate 63,764, forward strand.
GTTGTTAGATACAACAGTAGTTGTGCTCCTTTATCAGAGTTTCAGCTTTATTAAGCTTTATCCCTAAGGATGGTCAGCAATTGAAGTTAAGGAGCACAAGTTCAAGAGTGAGAGTACCTTTCTGACTGTAATACCAAAACAGACCCATAATATCCCAGCAAAGAACACCTGCATTTTGTCAAAATTCATCACACTTTTTTGATATTTTGAGATTACAAAGAGACCAACATCCTATACAGCTTGACAAAATGCAGTGAAAATTCACATAAGGAAGTTTCCTCTGGGAAGGTTTGTGCAGCTAGTCTCCATGTTAAACCCTCAATCTAATGAAATCCTCGATTTAAGCTATACCATTGGATATACTTTAAATTTTGGAGGATCTGTTGCTTACTCAAGGAGGACCAATCAACATTTTATGGGCAAGAACTACCTCAAAGTTATCTTCATATGCTGTTCTTTGACTGGCAGGACAGATGGACTCAGGCAGAAGATACTCTAAATAGGTGAAAAAATGCCTATTGTATTGATAGGTTAATAGAAGCAAGCCCTGAGGGTTCAGCCTTCTCAATATAATGGGAGAAGCTGTGAGATCTGCAGGGAAGAGCTCAAGAATGCCATAAATTACATCTCCTGTGGCTTTCAGCAACATAGTGTTGGAGTTTACTCAAGGTGTTGGCAAGTGCTGTAGTAGGGATTCCTGAAAAGTATCTGAGTGCCCGATGATGTCTCCTAATACACAGAGTGTCACTGAGGAGGGCTTGTGGCATTTATGGCCCAGATGCTTTCTTTTCCTAGAGAAGAAATATTTTTGTTGCCTTTCTGCAGTGAGGGGCTCCGGGGCAGTGGGGGCAGCAGCAACAGCTGCAGTAGGCAGGGAGAACAGGGAGCAGTGCTGGCACTTCCAGCACACACTGCTGCCTCTTGCAGCTGATTTCCCTCGCAAGTCTAGAGGTGCACACATATGTTTTAAAAGTGCTTGGAAGCCCAAAAATCCCCAAAGATGCAATATGGCACCTTCTGCAAATGTGTCAGTGTTGTAACTGCAGCAGCTGAGAGAGATAAGTAAAAAGAAATTATTATCATGTTAGCTGAGGGGTTGACCCAAAAACAACTAAAAGTTTTGGACTCAAGACCTCCTTGGATCTGCTTTCTAATGTTTGCTTTTCATCCAGCCCAAGGTCTACAGCTGCTGCAGATCCTCTGAGGATAATCCTGTGGTTCTTACCTGATCTTAGGGAAGAGAAGTTGGCTTTCAGTTGGGCCTTGTCACACTTCATGCTGTGAGAGCTGGAGCGTTTAAATGCCTGACAATCTCTGTTCTTTTCCTTATTACCTCAGGTTTTGGACAAAACAAAAAAAGACTGCAGATTTCGCTTAACTAACCTTACATTTTCTCATGAAGAAAAAAAGGCAGATATCCTAATGCCACCCAGAAGATGGCCCTGGAATCAGCTACTGCTTCCTGCTGCTACTGTTGCTCTGTCTTCTGGCCCAGGACCCAGGCCAGGAGAAAAAAACAAAACCCACATCTTTGACTGGATCAACCCCAATCCACACCAACAACCCATTCTTTAAAAGTCTGCTATTGAACCACTGCCTATGGGTAGTTCAAACAAAAGAAAACAAAAAAAAAAAAAAAGGGGGGGGGGGGAG